>JBBBDQ010000707.1:4820000-4920000 GCA_037127315.1 Ascarosepion bandense
CACATCCTCCATATTCTCCTGTTCTTTTACCCATTGATTATCATTTGTTTAAGCATTTAAGCACATTTTAAATGATAAAACTTTTAGGTTCAAACCAGAGGTGTTGCATCACAGCCAATAACTTTTTATCAACGAGGAATAAATAATTTCATTGATCAATGGCAGAGATGCATAGATGCTCAAGACAATCTTTTTGATTAATTTCAATATTTCTAGTTAATTTTTCAAGAAATAAAATTGTTTCTGAAATCGATCATTATTTTTGTAACAACCTAATACCTTTCCCAAGGGTATTTGAGCTTAAGTAAATGCAACAAATTCAACTGGGATTTGAACTCGGCTCTCCAATTTTTTGTTCCAAGCCAATATTCACTGCACCACATTACACACTTCACTACTCAGTTGCAATTGTTCCAGAAAGCCAGACTTGCTAACTATTACACCACAATGAACTGGTAAAAGAAGGTGAAATAAAGAAAAAACATGATAGTACCTGGAGAGGTGCTTACAGCTATATCACATTGAATACACTGGTTCTCACTTGATCACTGAAGTTAAGCAACGTTGAGCCTGGTCAGTACTTAGATAGGTGACCACTTGGGAATACCAGGTGCTGTAAATGTTTAGTGATGGATGTGTGTTGTGGTGCAGTGGATATCAGCTCAGAAAGAAAAATCGGTGAGCCAAGTTTGAATTCCAGTTGAACACCCTGCATTCACTTAAGCACTGGTACCCTTGGGAAAGATATTAATCCATCCCTTCCCGCCAGTTATTGGTTTAAATAACAGGGTAGGACTTGGGGACCCTGCCCTTAAAAACAAATCCCAATGCATCTTGATCCTCGAAAAGAAAAAAGTATTACTAGACACAAAAACTTATATAAAAACAACAATTTGAATACGTAGCTTTTTCCTTCCCTCAGCACAGACTGAAAGAAACGTGTTGGTGACTCCAAATGAGTCATTTCCAATAACAAGAGCAGTAACAGTCAGTGAATTTTTGCTGATAATCAAAGTCTTTTTTCAACTACAGATTTGTTCTGTGAACCAACCACTTAAAAATCTTTTCTAAAACTGAAATTTTTCTGTGTACAAACTACCCCAAGACTAACTCAACTAAACACTATTTTTGCTCCTTTTTGACTCTTTTAAATTCATGTACCTATTTTTGTAAATACAAACAATTTAGTTAACAGGCAGAAACAGGCTTTCTTTATTTTTGTTTTATTATTATTTGGAATTCCAAACATTTGGATTTTTAAAATAAAAAAAACTTGGAAGACAGAATTTCCTACATAAGGACCTCTACAGAGCAAACCAAATTTCTCAAGAAAAATTTTTTCAGAAATTGTAGTGGTTTTTTGTGTGTGTAAAAGAATTCTTCTTCTTCTTCTATGTGCCCTGTCCTTTCAGGATGTAGGCGATCATGGCTTTCCACATCTCCCTATCTCTGGTGGCTCTTAGCGTGCTTTCCTGTTACACCACGCAACTCTTGTTCTGTCATCCACCTGATCAGGTCCTTCAAATATGATATCCACTGCTTTCCTCTGTCTCTTTTTCCCTCTGTCTGGCCTGTTAGTATCAGGTTCTCCAAGCCCTCCTTTCTCATTGCATGTCCAAGGAACTGTAGATGTGTCTTCCTGATGCTCAGTATTAATTTCCTTTTCATTTTCATTCCTTGCAAAACTTCATCATTGCTCACATGCTTGATCCATGATATTGGCAGCATCCTTCTGTAGAACCACATTTCAGTTGCTTCAAGTTTTTTCTTTATCTTTGATGATATTGTCCAGCATTCATTGAAAACCATTATGACTCACAGTCTTTATGTCATTATGATCACATTATCTCAAAAGAATTTGTACTCAAAGTGCCACAATTCAAGGTGCTCCCAAGTTAAGTGTTTTACTGAGTGGTTTGTGTGCTTAACAAATAATTTTAATGGTTTCTTAATTAATTTAATTTAAAGACTAAGTGATTAGGAAGTGAATATAGAAAGTATTTTAACATTATCTGGCAAGTTTTATATTACAGGTGATGTTAAGAATAAAATTTGAACTATTTATTTTTGGTTTGCATTTCTTTCATCCTATTATTAATAAAATAAATGAAATCTTAATAGAAAATTAATAAAAACTGACAATGCTTTATCCAATTAATTTGAATCCTATTAATATAGGTACCGCCAAAATTCACTAAAAATGAATATATGTGTGTTGCACACTTTCTTCTAGTGAGTGCAGAACCAGGGATCGAACCGCAGACCGTTGGATTTCAATTCAACGCTCTCCCAGCTGGCTTCTTGCTACGCCTCTTCCTCTTCCTACTCCACTTTCCTCCTTCCACCTTCCACCTTTTCACTGCGTCTCTCTGCGTCAGCTTCTCGCCAAGAAATTGACGCCACTCCTTTCCAGTGAACTTGGTCGGTCAGTTTTATAATCCATTTCTCTACCCATAATCCATTTCCTCAGTCTATAAAAATTCCACTCGAGGGCCTCCTCTCTTTTTTCCTTTAGAATGAGCTGAAGGTGGATTATTAAGACAGTGGTGAGTATTATTATTATTTTCTTTCTTTGGAACAGATTACTGCTCTGCACGCCAGACACAAACGAACTCTCTTTTTTCCAGAGCCACCGCTAGTCGCCCTTTCATGTTCACAATGTGATAAGAAATATGTCCCAAACTTAATAAAAACAGTTTTATTGCCAAAATCTTTAAGAGTAAACACCATATTTTTGGGTATTAAATTATACTTTTTAATCCTTTTTAAGACCTTCAAAATTCTGACCAAAAATTTTGTTTTCCTTGCAGCAGCAGGGGACCAAAATTATTACAGGAAATTTTAGTGTCTTTTATGCAATGAAAAACACCTTGATTTTAAAATTCTTGCAAAAGTCAAATAATTGTTGGATTTTAATGAAACTTTCAAGACTTTTATTTTTAATCATTTCGCCCCAAGCATGGCAGTTTAACTGCCACTTGTGCACCAGGGGTTATGTAGGAGGAAAGAGATGAGAAAGAAGGACAGGTTATAAAGGGTGTCAGGAAGTGGGTAAGAGAAGGATGAGAATACTGGTGCGACGAGAGTGGAGTGGATAGAGAAAGGAGTATGAGAGAAAGGATGTAAGTCAATGAGATAGGAGATGACTATTGACCTTACATTTAAGTTCTTGAAGATTTTAGCAGTCAGGGAAGCGAGTAAATGGAAGGAAATTCCACAGGTGGGAAGTGTGATAAAAGAAGCTGATAGAGTAGAAGTTACGTTTACATTTTATTGGATTCACTGTAAATGGGTGGGACCTAGTTGCTAATCTAGTAGCTCAAGTAAATTCATACATAGGGAGGTACCAGTGAGCTAAGTTCATCAGAGTAGAAGCCGTGAAAGTATTTATAGAAGAGACACAGGGAAGCCACATTACGCCAGTGAGAAAGTGACTGCATCTGAACTGGGATCTATCACATTACAGATTCTCCACTGAATTTTGTCAAGGACCCCTAGGTGTATAGCAGATATGGCAGCAGTATTCAATACATGGGCAGATGGTAGATTTATATATGTGCAGGATGGATTCAGACCGGAAGAACTTCCTGGCCCTACACAATGTACTGATATATTTTTTATTAATATAAACTTTCACTCAGGCAGTTTTTCCACAAGAACTGAGACCTGGATATGACAGTAAACTGCATCCAGCAGCAAGGTCTCAAACTTAAACTCCACAAGAACTGCAAAATTAATGGAAAAGACTCCCACATGTGTGCTTCCCTGAGCCCTAAAATCTTAACCCCTTCAAGTCAAGAGTCAGTCCTTCTGTCTTCTTTATCTTCAACTTACCACCTACCCTTTTATTCATATCATCCACCTTTCAGTAATGCTCTACTTTGAGTGGCTTACAGCCACATCACTGCTTCCCATATGATCGCTGAAGTTAAGCAACATCAAGCATAATTAATAACTAGATGGGTGACCACTTGGGATTACCAGGTGTTGTAAACTTGTAAGATGTTGGGTGGTGTAAAGGATTATAGCCTGGAATTGTTAATTGGTGGGCCAAGTTAAAGTCCATGTTGGGTTTGTTATACTCACATGCAAATACTCTTGGAGAAGTTATGGATTCACCTTTTCTCCTCCCAGTTATGGGTTAATTAGTAAGACTTGTTTGACTCATTCATTATTATCTAAAAAAAAAATCTTACAAATTAAAAATATTTTCTGATTTTATATAACCTGCAAAGAGTTGATAAGCTGTAGAAAATGTATCAACTAGTTTGAATGGCTCTCAAGCCTTGTATTGGGTGAATTCTCATGAAAAGAAAAAAAAATATACAGTGTCATCACATGAAGAACAAGATTAAGAAGAAGAGAAAATGTATTTTTCTTACCTTCAATAATGGTACGCACACTTTTCCTAAGAACTCTACTTTTTTATCCCTGTCTTCATCGAACACAGTCACCTCCAATACAGAATGAATATCCTTCACATTGCTGTAAAATTAATGATAAAGGTTAGTCAAGTTACATTTAAAAAAATCTTTTTTTAAATTAAAAGAAATTAAGATAGGAAAACATTAGAACAAGAATACTTTTTAAATTCTGTTTGATTAAAATGAAGATCATTTTATATTACTTGAAACCACAGAAATATAGTTCTACAGAAAGATGATGAGGATATCATGATGTTTTTTTTTATTCTATTTTATTTCTTAATCATATCACCCCCAAGTAAGATGGGACCGCTACTGATACACAGGGGATTGCAAAGAGAGAGAAAGAAAGGGTACAGGGGATGTTGAAGAAAGGATAAAAATGAAATTCAGGGAGATAGAAGATGGCAACTGACATTGTATTTAAACTTTTGGAGGTTGTAGCTGTCAGGGAAGCAAGTAAACAGCAGGGAGTTCCACAGGCATGAAGTGTGAGAAAAGAAACTGTTAGAGTGGAAGAGAAGATTACACTTAAATATTTAAATGATAAAATGATAGAACCTAGATGCCAATCTAGTCAGTCAGTTAAATGCCATACGTGATACACACTTGGGCGATCATGTCTCAAAAGAGACATGACTGACTGGGCAGAAGATTATCCCGCAGTAGGTTGCTATTATTTTCTGCAGTAGACTGGTTGCCAGCCAAGGCTATAGAACCCAATCTATCCTATTATTTAACCCATAACTGGAGGGAAGAGATGGATTAATACCTTTCCCAAGGATATTTGTGCATAAGTGAATGCAAGGAATTGCAACTAGAATTTGAACTTGGCTTGCCGATTTCTCGTTCCGAGTTGATAATCATTGCACCACGATGCACTTAAATTCATGTGGTTGAAGCACCAGGGACAAAAGCTCATTAGAGCAGTTGGCATACCATATTATCAGCCATAGATTGGCTGTTTAAGGGTCAGATCATATTTTTTGGGTAGTTGCATTAATTTTTTTTTTTAAGTGAATGTTGTCTTTGTTGGAAATATATTAATTCAATATTATGTTGTTATGGTGGGATATTGATCTATCAACGTTATTAATGCAGCTATAACTGATCTTTATGTTATTTTTGTTAAAATCTTTCTTTGATTGCTGAGTGATTAAAGTGCTTATGAATTAAATTTAGGGAAATTTATCTGATATTTGTTTGGTCATTACAATTAAAAAAGGGAATAGACCATAAAATATTATGTTACGAAGTCTGGGTTTTTTTTTTTTTTACTTATTTTGTTTTTTTTTCTAAATATTCTAAATTTACTTTCTGGTTGCTTAGTTATAATGCTTTTAAGTATATAATTTTATTATTATCCAATACTAGCAGTATAGCCTGGCATTGCTCAGGTGTAATGAAAGCTTTAAAACTAATCCATGGTCCTGGAGCTCAGACTCAGCATAAAGAATATTTGTGTGAAGTTTGATGAGAATCAGATAAAAATTGTGGATTTGTATAAAGGACATACAGGTAGATAAACAGACACACACACAAACATCTTGCCTTTTATATATATATATATATATATATATATATATATATATTATAAATTTTCTGCACTATTGTAAGAACTGCAACCTTGAAACTTCTAAATACTGTTTCTTATGTCTTTGTCTGAGTGTATCAAATTTGATTAAAATCGGACCACTCCTTCTATAACCCGATTTTTTCGATTATCGATTTTCAATATTTATCGGGGATACCTCGACACAAAACCTAGCCAAAACACTTGCAGACGCTTTTAGTACAACTGTATAAATTTTCAAGAAAATCGGTTCAGCCATTTCAGAGTCTATAGGTAACGGACACAGAGAGAGAGAGAGAGAGAGACACACACACACACACACACACACAGACAAAGTTACATTTATAAATAAGTTTAGGTTTCCTTATTTCTGGAGTTACTAGATAATCTCACTTGGACTGATTTATGTGAATTAAAGTTTGAAAAGTTTTATCAGAAAGGAACTGATAAAATTTTTCAAAGATCATGAGTTAAATATTACCATACCCAGTCAGTTAAAGTGCCATACGTGATACACGCTTGGGCGATCATGTCTCGAAAGAGACATGACTGACTGGGCAGGAGATTATCCCACAGTAGGTTGCCATTGCTTTCTGAGGTAGACTGGTTGCCGACCAAGGCTATAGAACCCAATCTGTCCTGCTATTTAACCCATAACTGGAAGGAAGAGACGGATTAATACCTTTCCCAAGGGTATTTGTACGTAAGTGAATACAATGGATTCAACTGGAATTCGAACTCGGCTCCCCGGTTTCTCGTTCCGAGCCGATATCCACTGTACCACAACGCACATCCCATACCCACCAATGCTAAAAAGATCAACTTTCTTGATGTGACCTTGGACTTCAATACTGGTTATTACAAAACATATATCAAAGATCTATGTAACCACAGATATGTCAGCAAAGAATCAAATCACCACCATAACATTCTAGGTAATTTACATTAATCAATCCAAGTTAGATTATCTACTAACTCCAGCAATAAAAATACACACATTATTCTTGAGTTAGGAATGCTCATAAATATTAATCAACCCATGACCTCATGTTATCCAAAATAGATAACACAAAATTAATCTCCCCAAAAATAAATACAAATTTGCACAAAATTTTCAAAATATCACTTACTCACTTTTGTTTATTGGACACTAAATTATATTACTTTGCATCATCCATAGTTTATCTGACATTTCCAGTTAACCTTATAAATATTTACGAACATTTGTAACTCAAGAATTTTGAAAAACCAATAACATTTTTGGTCTTGTATATAAATACTTGTGACAAAATAAAATCTTTGCATTTGACTTGATAAAGTTACACAGAGGACAAAACACATCAGCTAATTAAATTGTCCTTTTTTCTTTATTATTCATAATTTCTCTTACAGATATACTGTGTGTGAATATATATATATAGGATTAATGTGGAGAAATTTATCCCTTAACTGAGCAGAATCATGTTGACTTCGAACCACCATGATATGCCTCAGGGCTTGTTTTGACAAACTTCTCTGCATTTATCCTATCAATACATTATCTTTATCTTGATATTGAGCACTTTATGACACAAAACTTGCTTACCAAAATATTGTTTTATCAGTGAGCCACTAAAAAAACCCAACAAACTTGACACTAAGTATCATCACAACTCAACACTATATATATATATATATATATATATATATATATATATATATATATATATCCATCCAGGTGAAGAGAACTAACAGGTTTAGAATCACGAGTTCTCCAACATTTACTTTCTTTGAAAGTGCTCAATACACCATATATCGTAGAGCATAATATAATTATAATTAAATTTATTTTTTCTTATTTAGAATTAATTCAGTTTACATTGCAACACTGAAATTTCTATGTTTTGAGATTTAACCTCGTCATCAGGCAATGTTGACTCATTGTTGTGAAATGATTTACATTTGAATGTAGAAAACAATACGCTTGTTATTTAAAGTTATTCTTTTTGGTAAATCTACTAATCCCTGTTCTAACAACCATTTGCACAAGCTTCTTAGATAAGTTATGCCCTGATTTCTTCTGTTCCTCTTGCCTTCAATATATCTTGTAAGCATTAAATTTTCCAAGCCTTCTTTCCTCATTATGTGCCTTATAAATATCAACTCTTTCTGATGCTATGTATAAGTGTGGTTTCTGTTACATTTTCTCTAAAACTTTGTTATTGCTCATGTGTGCAATCCATGGTATTCTCAGTACTCTTCTCTAGAATCACATTTCCATTGCTTCAAGTCTCGTCCCCATCTATGATGAGTTGATTCAGTATTTACTGCCATATTCTTCTTCTTTTTCACGTGCAGTGTCCCTTCTGAATGTAGGCAATCACAGACTTCCACTTGGCTCTGTCTCTTGTTGCTCTTAATATTTTTCCTCTTGGTATTTCCGCCAAACACCACTCCACCATTCATTTGCTCAGGCCTATCAAGTATGTTTTTTTTTTTTTTTTTAATCGTATCACCCCGAGCAAGGCCGTAACGCCACTGATGTGCAGGGGGCTACGTAATAGTGAAAAGATTGGAAAAGAGAAAACCAGAAACCACGTCCTAAACAGGGAACAAGGGATGAGTCTCTTAACCTGTTCAATAGACATGGGTGGAGTGTGAACCGGGTGATAGAGAGATCTATCTACTCCAATTGAAAAAAACAAAACAAAACAAGAAAACAAAGTGAGAAGATTGGAAAAGAGAAAGCTGGAAACCACGTCCTAAACAGGGAACAAGGGATGAACCTCTTTTGCACTGCTTTCCCCTGCCTTTCTTTCCTACTATCTGTCTTTTGAGAATTAAATTCTCGAGGCCCTTCTTCCTCATTACGTGTCCCAGAAACCTCATCTATCTCTTCCTGATGTTAAATATGTGAGAATTAAATTCTCGAAGCCCTTCTTCCTCATTACGTGTCCCAGAAACCTCATCTATCTCTTCCTGATGTTAAATATGTGAGAATTAAATTCTCGAGGCCCTTCTTCCTCATTACGTGTCCCAGAAACCTCATCTATCTCTTCCTGATGTTAAATATGAGTTTTCTTCTCATTTGCATCCTCTCTATCTCATTGTTGCACATGTGCTCAGTCCATGGTATCCTCAGCATCCTTCTGTAAAACCACATTTCTGCTGCCTCAAGCCTCTCCTTCATCCTCAATGAGATTATCCAATATTCACTTCCATACAGAAGGACAGATATCACATAGCAATTCAGCACTCTTTTCTTTGTTTCTAATGAGATTTTCCTGTCTCTCAGTTCTCTGGTTAGCTTTTGAAATGTGTTCTTGTTATAGTGGAACATCCTGCCATCCCCGAGAATGGAATGCTCTAGACTATAAAGGACGGTGACAGGTGGTACGAGAGAAGCAAAACATCTTAGGCAAAGACATTCTCTATTTGATAGTTTATTCTGCTCCTACTCATTGATTGCTTATCTGTATCTTATTGTTAATTGCACAGTAGTACAATAAATACGTTATATCTATTTCCTGTGTCGAGTACCATTCTTCCACTAATCTTTACACTGATATTCCTTTCCGGGATATATCAGTTCTTGACCATGCCAATAAGTCTTTGGATCTCAATGTCACACTTTAGCAGTTCATTACTCTTTTATTTTTTCTAATGAAATTTTCCTGTTTCTTAATATTTTAATTAATTTTTGTAAGGCATTTTTTACTATTTGAATGAGTTTTCAGATTTTGGTTTCGCATTCTTCTACTATGTGCCTTTAGGTTGTGGGTGATCATAGCCCTCCACAATATAATCCTTAGTGATCATAGCCCTCCTTTGTAACCCTTAATAAATTTTGTCTTTTTGTTGTATATCTTAATCCCTATTCTGCTAACCATTTACACAAGCTTGTTAAGTAGGTTATTGTTATATTGCAGGAATGATATAAATAACAAGGTAAATTCCAAGTAGAAAGACTTACACAACATATAAGGGATAAACAAATAACAGTTTATGGTACAGAAAAGTACAAGTAATAGAGAGTTTATAAAATGGTAAGTCAAGACGGAATGGGAGCGAAAGTCGAATTGTCTTCTACTTCTTTACTTCTTTCCTCATTATGTTCCCTAGAAATTTCAACTCTCTTTCTGATACTATGTATAAGTGTTCTTTTGGTTCTCATTTTCTCTAAAACTTAATTGTTTCTTATAGTAATCTCATATTTCTGTAGAACCTCAAGTCTCTTTGTGTCCTGGGTATGATGATAAATTACACCCAGTTCTGGGTTTGATGATAAACTACATCTGGCAGCAAAGCCTCTAATTAGGAAGTTTTGAAGCGCATGGAACCACCTCTTAATTGCTGTCTTTCCCAGAGTGGTAACACCTGTTAGGGTCCCAGCTATAGGCAAATAGTTAAACCCCAAACTGGGGTCAAAACACTATGAAAGTATAAAAACAGATTTTTATAGTGAAAATTCCGGTAATACTTTTTCGAGAAGAAAATATTACTGGCGATACATTTCTGAAGAAAAAAATATTACCAACAATATATTTATGGAGAAAAAATATTGCCAACAATACATTTTTAAAAACAAAAATATTAACAGCAATATATTTTTAAAGAAAAAATACATATACCAGTAAGACATCTGACTCTCGACAAACACTCTTTACAAAAAAATACGTCAATGAAACCTGATCTACAAACTGATTTCTTACAAAGAATACATATTCCATTCATACAAATTTATTTAAAAAAAATCTTGTCAGCATTAAATAACTGACTGAGGTTGATATGCTGTAAAACAAAACGAATCAAAATAATCAAGTTACTAGTCATTTGTGCAGAGATGATACAGCATTTACTGCCATATTGGATTACTGTTATTACATCACAGTTCAGTGTGTAATATGAGCATAGGCTTTTCACTGTGAAGAAAGGGCACATAACTCTGTCTTAATTGCTGTCCCAAAAGAGCTGACAGAATATCATCCTTTTGCTAAATCAGTTGTTCCCAAAAGGTGTGACACGCCTCACAGGTGTGGTGGAAGAGGATAACAGGTGAAGTGAAATGATTGAAAGCCAATCAAAGATTTAGAAATAGTTTCCAAAAATAAATATGATTTCAGAATTTAAAATGTTATGGATTATTCTTAATTACATGCATGAGTCTCAGTACAAATAGTTATAAATAATTATTGACCAATTTTGTCATTGTGATATTTTTGTTTTATATCAAGTATTAAAAAAATAAGTAACCGGAGTCCTCAATTTGGAGGAGAGAGTTATCAATGATAATGTTCAAGTTTTGAATCCACAGTTATCTCCCTTTAAAACCACTCTGGTTTATTTTTATTTTTAGGTGGAGTTTTTATTGCATAAAATTTAGTGTGGTGTGAGCAGATTTTCATTCCAAAAATGTGGCCCAGAGGAAAAAAATGTTTAGGAACCGCTGTGCTAGATTATTCTTAAGTTCCTTAATAATTGCAGAAAAATGTTTGAACTCTCTTTTGCTTCTTTTGTGCCAAAAGTCTTTTCTCAAGCAAATATGTAAAAGATGAATGGGCATCAAAAAAGTATTGATGCACATAAGTCAGTTTGCCAAAGAGCATAAAGCAAAATATTCATCATTCAGATTACAAAAACAAATATAAAAAGATTCACTGCATATTTATAAACTTCTTTTGCAAGAAAAAAATTTCAATTTGTTTCTGCTTCTTTATGTGAATATTTAACAAATGCACATGTAGACTCAGAGTTAATTTCATATGTATGCATTTTTACACAATTACATATAAACACAAGCAAGCATGGCCATATCTGACTACCGGGCATGGGTCTGAGCCGATCTGTGCAATTATTGTGAAAATCCGGGCAAGGAAAAATGTCTTCATCAGAAATCAAACTCAACAATTCATGAAGAAAGAAAGAAAGAAAGAAAAACGAAGAAAACATCCGAATGAACGAAGTAAAAATCTGTTTATTTATTAGTTTTGGGAGAAAATACTGGTTATACTCAGAAAGTCTGAAGCCAATTTCCTGCTGTCGTTCACGTTCTGTGCCTAATCTCCATTGGAATAGCCGAAAAAATTAACAAAAATCATAGTTTCTGGAAATGGATGACACTGATGATGTCATCTCATTGTCAACTAATAAATCTGGACAATTTTCTCTGTGCCCGGTGTTTTTTTTAGCACCAGTTACAGCCCTGCAAGCAAGTGTGTGTTTATATATTACATATAAAAAAATTCAAATTTTCAAGATAGTATAGCCATTTCAATGGGTGAAACCAATACCTGCATCATTGGTGATCATAATCATTATGGTAAAATACAATAATGCGTTAGAGTGTGTGCATGTGTAAAGAAAACAGAAGTAAGGGTAGTGAAAGGAAAAGGAAGAAAGAAAGAGAGGAGGAAGAAAAAAGGGAGAAGAGGAAAAAAGAAAGAGGAAGGAAAAAGCGTGTCAGATTGGCAGATGTAATGGAAAACTTGCAAACTGGGTTGGGAGAGGTTGAAATAGATACATTTAAAACAACTATTTTAAAAAAATATAAAATATATATATATATATATATATATATATAAAAAAGGTATTTTCCTCTCCATCCCTTTCCTCGCTTTTTTCTTACTTCCTCCTCTTCTTTTTCTGTCTTCCTTTTTCTTTCGCTACCCTTACTTCGGTTTTCTTTCTTCCTCCCCTTCAGGCTTTGCCCGACCTTTTAAAATTGTGCACAAACAAGAGATTCTTGGAATTTTAGATGAATTTTTTTGAGCTTTGGTTATATAATCTAGCCAATTTAATTTTGTGTCTT
Source organism: Ascarosepion bandense (assembly GCA_037127315.1). Lineage (NCBI taxonomy): Eukaryota > Metazoa > Mollusca > Cephalopoda > Sepiida > Sepiidae > Ascarosepion > Ascarosepion bandense. The sequence continues at coordinate 4,832,785 of JBBBDQ010000707.1, forward strand.
TTTCTTTTTGTTTCCATTATAAGTGGAAAAGCTTTTAAAATGATATGTTTCACCAATGTGATATGTATTAGGTTCAGCTTCTTCAGGTTGGAATGAAAGACATATCTGTGTGTAAGAAAATGTGTTGGGATTTTTTAGGTTAAGAGGGGCAATAAATTAAATCATTTTATCAAATCCAATAACCAAAGACCAGAAAGTGTTTGATTTTTTTATTTTATATATCTAATCTATCTAAATCTAATCTATCTAAACTTATTTATAAATGGAACTTTGTATCTGTGTGTGTGTGTGTATCCGTTACATATAGACTCCGAAATGGCTGAACCGATTTTCTTGAAAATTTACACAGTTGTACTATAAGCATCTGCGAGTGTTCTTAGCTAGGTTTTGTGTCGAGGTACCCCCGATAAATATCGAAAATCAATAATCGAAAAAATCGGGTTATAGAAAAAGTGGTCCGATTTTAATCAAATTTGATACACTCATAGACAAAGACATAAGGAATGATATTCAGAAGTTTCAAGGATGCAGTTCTTACAATAGTGCAGAAAATCGATAAGATATATATATATAAAAAGCAAGATGTTTGTGTATCTGTTTATCAGCCTGTATGTCTGTATTTTTTCAGCCCTTTTATTTTAGTTTTTGCTTCGGGTTTGGCTCTAAGTAGGTATAATTGTAATTCTTAGTCTCAGCCTTGATACCATTTACTCAGAAGACTTATTTAGCCTTCAAAATTCAGTTTATGATGAAAAAAAAAACTTATTTGATATCGATACCAGGAAATCAAAATTTGACTTACATCCATTCATTTTTCTTTCAGTCTACGGTTTTGCTTTAACTGGAAACTACTATTGCTTTTTAGTCTTTCGTGCGAATGTCCAAAGAGTCTGAGCTCCAGGACCATGGATTAGTTTTAAAGCTTTCATTACACCTGAGCAACGCCGGGCTATACTGCTAGTATATATATATTAGGGCCATTAATGTTTGTTGGATTTTATATCAGCTTACTCTGAGTAGACCTTTGTTTTTTTTTCTCTTGTACTTATTCTCATATACTTCATTGTGCTATGATTGCTTTTGTGATGATCAGTGATACTATGTATAGTCCTGGTCTTAGGTTCGTTGTTGTAAGAGTAGTGGATTGTGAGAATTGTGAGAGTAACGCACTCTCAATGCATTTCTTTCTTTTCTTGGTCAGACTAGCATTTCAGTTAAGTGCCATACGTGATATACGCTTAGACAATCATGTCTCTTTTGAGACATGGCTGACTAGGCAGAATATTAACCCACAGTAGGCTACCATTACTTTCTGTGGTAGACTGGTTGCCAGCAAATCTATAGAACCCAATCTGTCCTGTTATTTAACCCATAACTGGAGGGAAAAGGAGAAAGAGGAAAGAAAAAGCATATCAGACTAGCAGACTTAATGGAAAACTTGCAAACTGGGGTGGGTGAGGTTGAAATAGATACATTTGAAAAAAATATTTTAAAAAATATAAAAAAGTATATAGAAAAGAAAGGTGTCAGGCTTTGCCTGACTTTTTAAAAGGGTATTTGTGTGTAAGTGAATGCAAGGAATTCAACTGGAATTTGAACTCAGCTCCACGATTTCTCATTCCAAGCACCATAATGCACATCCTCTGGCATTTATTAAGTCAAAATTCTAGTCAAATGTATTACTGTGAACTACCAGTGCATTTAAAGTGTTGACAATGCTCATATCAACTATTTTTGAAGTTTCACCAACGCACAACTAATGAAACCTAACAAATATTTTCATTTTGACTCATTAACATCACTTTTGTTTCAGATACCGTTATAAATCCTAAAAATACATTCATACACACATATATCTAGCCACACTGATGAGCTGTGATACAGCGAAACAGGCTTGTACGTGTATGACTAATATATATATATATATATATATATATATATAGAGATCTGATAATGTCCATAATAGTTTTCGAGGTAGTTGTTACTATGTGTGTGTTTTTTATATGAGATAGATTGTTTTGGATATTGGATGTAATGGAGTTGGTTGGTAGTATGATGTATTTGTTATTGTTTAGATTATTATTGTTAACAGTGTTTCTTTTGTTGTGATTGTATATATTATGTGCCTTTCTTTTTGCATTGTGAATAAAGTGATATGGGTAATGCAAGTTTCTGAATGTGCTTTCTATGTATTTTTTTTCTTTTGTTAAATGTTGGGAGCTGCATATTCTTAGTGCTCTTAAAAAGAAATCTATAATAATACCAGATTTGATTTTGGAAGAGTGGCTGGAGTAGAAATTTATCAGGTCATTTTTGTTGGTAGCTTTTCTGTAGATGTCAAAATCGAGTTTGTTGTTATTTTTGTGTAATATGCATAAGAATATGTGTAATATGCATATTTAATATGTATAAGAATACGTCAGATTTTGGCTTTAATTTCAGTTGGAGAATTTTTGTCTTTATTTTCAACTGAAATTAAAGCCAAAATACGACGTTTAGAATGACTCATGATTAAACATAATAGACATTCATTGTCTCTTATATTTAACAGTATATGTTTAGAATATATATATATATATATATATATATATATATAGGCATGGTGGAGTAATCAGAAAGATGAGCTTTTTCTTTTCCTCAAGCTATGGGTAAAATAGCAGGACAGACTAGGTTCTATAGCTTTGTCAGGATGTTGTGCCCAAAGAGAAACCACTTCTACTGTGGCTGCAATACATGTGGTTCCCCTACAACCTTAATGAGTCATGGGATATCTGGATGTAGATATTTGCAAGACAAGATGAAATCAAACTCTTCCTTCTCTTGTACCTTTTGTTTTTACCAGCCCTATTTTCTGTGCAATATTTTGAATAAATAATGCACACTGATTGCTTGCAAAAAGAACTCAGAAAAACAAGCAAATAAAGATGTCTAAACAACAAAGAAGACATGTTTTTTTCTGCAGCACTAAATGATTAGCTAATGAAAATCATAAAGGGAAAACATTTTTTTTGTTCACTCCTAAACAATTTCTTCTAAGAAAATAGCGTTCTCTTAAATGAAGCTTTGTCATTATTATTCATTTTTGGTTAGTTTATCTTTTTGTTTTATTTTTGTTGCTTCTGTAATAGAAAACTTAAAAGTCTTGTCTGAACCTCTCAGACAAAGCATTGTCATTATTATGCATTTTATGCAGTTTATTTTATGCATTTTTATGCAGTTTATTTTTTCAATTTTTGCTGCCAGTGTAGTAGTAGACATAATAGTCTTGTCTGAACTTAAATGGACAACTGTCATTATTATTCATTGAACTTAGTTTTCATCATATTTTTGGAGCCTTTACTACTATACAAGTTGCCTTTGTAGTAGTAGACATAGTAATCTTAAATTTACTGAAGTTTTTAGATGAAGCATTGTCATTTTCATTCATTTTTGGCTAGTTTATCTTTTTGTTTATTTTTGTTGCTTCTGTAGTAGAAGACGTTATAGTCCTGTCTGAACTTCTTCAATGAAACATTGTCATTGTTATACATTTCTGGCTAGTTTTTCTTTTCATTTTCATTATTGGTTTTTATTTTAACACACAAGTTGTTTTATACTTTATAATCATTAAACTGCTGATGGAATTTTTTTTCAAATAACACAGCTGCTTTAAAAATGGTTTTATAATTGATCAATGAGAGACTGAAATGTTGACAAGTATAATGGCACATGAGTGAAAAATGAGTGGGGCTTTCAGATGGTGGCTATGTAGGTAGTAGAATGGTTAGAGACTCAGAATGAGAAATAAGTGACTCTGGTCAAGATTGTGGCATTCACTTTTGTAGAAATACACTTGGGAAATGTATGCTTATCTCTTCTCTCACCAACTATGGGTTAAATAGTATGGCAGACTGAATACTTCAGCTTTGATTTCTCACAATGAACCTAACAAATCTGTCAACACCAGGCCTTACCAAGGCTCACCTTCATTCAAAACTACCTTCCTTACACATCCACTGTAACAGCAACTAAAGAACTTATTTTATCATTTCATCCCAAGCAAGGCAGGACTGCCACTAGTGTACAGGGGTTTCCAGTGAGTGAAAAGACTGGGCACAGTGGGTATTAAAGAAAGGATAAAAGATGAACAGGATTCAAGAAGATAGAAGATGGCAACTGACACTGCATTTAAATTTTTGGAAATTCTAGTTATCAAGGAAGCAAGTAAATGGAAAGGATTTCTACAGGTGAGATGTGCGAGAAAAGAAACTATTCAAGTAGAAGTGGAAGTTACACTTAACAATTCAATAGTAAAAAGGTTGGGACCTAGATGTTAATCTAGTAGCATTCTTAAATTCCCATGGTTGGGGTATCAGAAAAAATAGCTTGTCAGAGAAATTGGCATGGAAATATTTGCAGAAAAAACAGCAGGAAACCACATGGCATCAGTGACTGAGGTTGAGATGCCACATCAGAACTGACTACATTGCAGATCCTTCTTTGCATTTTGGCGAGAACCTCAAGATGAATAACAGGAGCACCTGAATAGCTATGGCAGCAAAATTCAATGTATAAACAAATCATAGATTTATAATGTTACCCTATTTCCAGATGGCTGGTATTAATTTTTATTGATTTTAAAGATAAGAAGAGATTTCTCTAAAATTGGAGAATACAATCATTTTTGTTGGGAAAAGTAGCTGAAGTGATAAAACTGAAAAATACAAAGAATACAATTACTTTTGTTGGCAGAAGTAAGTGAATTTATCAAAGCTGGTTGCCTAAAGATAGAATGATTCTAGTTAAAATATTGTCATCCTATTTTGATGAATTATGACCCTAGGTCAAAATTGGACCTTGAGGAGTTCCTGTTTACTGCCTACCAGGAAAGCTGATAGGAACAGGCAGATAATAGAAGAGTAAGTTTTCTCCCCTTCCATTGGAAGGGCAGAAGACTCAGTCAAAATGGTTAAATGATATTACTTACATTTTGAGATGATAAGACATATATAGGGAGGAGGAAATAGAAATCTCATTCCTACCTTCAACACCTTGGTTTTGTGCCTTTTTCATAAAACTGGGGTGGAAAACAAAATTAGAAGAGATGGGGACCAGTGATGAAATGATACTGTCAAGCTGAAATACCCTGCCACCAGAAAAGTGATTTGGGGCGGAGATATTGCAGGTAATGGTCAGTCCAAATTTGGCAAACTGCAAATTGAGCAAATCACTGTCCCATGGAGATAATGGATCAGGAATATTAGCGTGCTGCTGAAATACCAGTCAACTGATTTTTTTATGTCACTTAGCTTTGACTTGCTTATAATTTTGTATCTATTTAATATATATAAATCTACTAATATTCATAAATCTACACCATGGCATTGCAGTTTTGAATCTGATTTTCATTATATACCATTCCCTCGCATGTCTGGGCTAACCTAGTTGGGTGATGACAGGCAATTCTGCTTTGGCCAGTTTGAGATCAGCAAACACAACATTAGTGGAATCAATCGAAGATCAGGAAGTTTGGCTGGACTCAGCCAGGGGTAGTACTGGCAGTACTGTTGCTTTAGTTGTTCTTCCATGCTACTAGGCTCGTGTTTAGAACACTAATTTGCAAAGTACTTTTAAGTTGAAACAGCTCTGATGATGATTGTTAGAAAATGGTCCTCAGGTAAAAAATAGTCCTCTGGAAAAAATGTAACTGCAAGAAATAAATGGATACTTACAAAGTGAAGATTTTGTTCCATTGTGGATTCAAGTTCTTATATTCGGTCTGTGTTTGTAAACGGGCATTGACCAATTCCACAACACAAAATGGATCGCTTTTGCCACCAATATCTGCTGCCTGTAAACCTTGTGCTTTGTAAACTGGAAATGATAAATGCAAATGTAGGAAAACATCAGAATTAACCTAAATAAGATACTAACTGGAAATAAAGAAAAATAAATTTAATAGGACAAAATCAAATCTGTTTTTCAAATGCAATATTATGTGTTGATTCTTCACTATTCATTTGTTGGGAAAAGCAATATTGTATTCTGTGAAATAAAAAACAAAGTAGTTATTAAATTGTTATGCTTTACAACGGCAGATAAGAGTGTAGTAACTGTCAACTGCCATTAGGCAGGCAAACTTCATTTTATCTCTCAACTGTGTTTCTGCTTTTGATTGATTGATTCATTTTCTACCTCTTATCAACCCTTGAAGGTTATTTAAAGCCAGAAAATATTCCTATATTGTAAGAATTTTTTTTGGTCATAATAATGATTTAGTGATATAACCCATAACTAACCCATAGCTGGGGAGGAGAAGTGGTGGATTCATAACTTTCCCAAGGGTATTTGCCATTATATAAAAGATTTAGTAATACAGTTTGCTAATTAATCTATAGCTGGTGGGGAGAATAGATGGAATCATACATTTCCTAAGGGTTATTTGCAATATATTATAAAAAAGATTTAGTAATACAACTTTTACTAATTAATCTATAGCTGATGGGAGAATAGATGGATTCATACATTTCCTAAGGGTATTTGCACATATGGGGTGATTTAGTAATACAAGTTTTACTAATTAATCTATAGCTGATGGGGAGAATAGATGGATTCATACATTTCCTAAAGGTATTTGCACATATAAAAAAGATTTAGTAATAACTTTTACTAATTAATCTATAGCTGATGGGGAGAATAGATGGATTCATACATTTCCTAAGGGTATTTGCACATATAAAAAAGATTTAGTAATACAAGTTTTACTAATTAATCTATAGCTGATGGGGAGAATAGGATTCATACATTTCCTAAGGGTATTTGCACATAAAAAGATTTAGTAATACAAGCTGCATTAATTAATCTATAGCTGGTGGGGAGAATAGATGGAATCATACATTTCCTAAGGGTATTTGCACATATAAAAAAGATTTAGTAATACAACTTTTACTAATTAATCTATAGCTGATGGGACAATAGGTGGATTCAGCATATTTCCTAAGGTATTTGCACACATATAAAAAAGATTTAGTAATACAACTTTTACTAATTAATCTATAGTTGATGTGAGAATAGATGGATTCATACATTTCCTAAGGGTATTTGCACATATAAAAAAGATTTAGTAATACAACTTTTACTAATTAATCTATAGCTGATGGGGAATAGTGATTCATACATTTCTCAAGGGTAATTGCACATATAAAAAAGATTTAGTAATACAAGTTTTACTAATTAATCTATAGCTGGTGGGGGAGAATAGATGGATTCATACATTTCCTAAGGGTATTTGCACATATAAAAAAGATTTAGTAATACAACTTTTACTAATTAATCTATAGCTGATGGGGAGAATAGGTGGATTCGTACATTTCCTAAGGGTATTTGCACATAAGGTGCTTTAGTAATACAACTTTACTAATTAATCTATAGCTGATGGGGAGAATAGGTGGATTCATACATTTCCTAAGGGTATTTGCACATATAAAAAAGATTTAGTAATACAAGTTTTACTAATCTATAGCTGGTGGGGAGAATAGATGGAATCATACATTTCCTAAGGGTATTTTGCACATATAAAAAAGATTTAGTAATACAACTTTTACTAATTAATCAAGAATGATGGGGAGAATAGATGGATTCATACATTTCCTAAGGGTATTTGCACATATAAAAAGATTTAGTAATACAATCTTTTACTAATTAATCTATAGCTGATGGGGAGAATAGATGGATTCATACATTTCAAAGGTATTTGCACATATAAAAAAGATTTAGTAATACAACTTTTACTAATTAATCTATAGCTGATGGGGAGAATAGATGGATTCATACATTTCTTAAGGGTATTTGGTACATATGGGAAAGATTTAGTAATACAACTTTTACTAATTAATCTATAGCTGATGGGGAGAATAGGTGGATTCATACATTTCCTAAGGGTATTTGCACATATAAAAGATTTAGTAATACAAGTTTTAATACTAATTATCTATAGCTGATGGGGAGAATATTGATTCATACATTTCCTAAGGGTATTTGCACATATAAAAAAGCATTAGTAATACAAGTTTTACTAATTAATCTATAGCTGGTGGGGAGAATAGATGGGATTCATACATTTCCTAAGGGCATTTGCACATATAAAAAGCTTTAGTAATACAACTTTTACTAATTAATTCATAGCTGGTGGGGCAAATAGGTGGATTCATACATTTCCTAAGGGTATTTGCACATATAAAAAAGATTTAGTAATACAACTTTTACTAATTAATCTATAGCTGATGGGGAGAATAGATGGATTCATACATTTCCTAAGGGTATTTGCACATATAAAAAAGATTTAGTAATACAACTTTTACTAATTAATCTATAGCTGATGGGGAGAATAGGTGGATTCATACATTTCCTAAGGGTAATTGCACATATAAAAAAGATTTAGTAATACAAGTTTTACTAATTAATCTATAGCTGGTGGGGAGAATAGATGGATTCATACATTTCCTAAGGGTATTTGCACATATAAAAAAGATTTAGTAATACAACTTTTACTAATTAATCTATAGCTGATGGGGAGAATAGGTGGATTCGTACATTTCCTAAGGGTATTTGCACATATAAAAAAGCTTTAGTAATACAACTTTTACTAATTAATCTATAGCTGATGGGGAGAATAGGTGGATTCATACATTTCCTAAGGGTATTTGCACATATAAAAAAGATTTAGTAATACAAGTTTTACTAATTAATCTATAGCTGGTGGGGAGAATAGATGGAATCATACATTTCCTAAGGGTATTTGCACATATAAAAAAGATTTAGTAATACAACTTTTACTAATTAATCTATAGCTGATGGGGAGAATAGATGGATTCATACATTTCCTAAGGGTATTTGCACATATAAAAAAGATTTAGTAATACAACTTTTACTAATTAATCTATAGCTGATGGGGAGAATAGATGGATTCATACATTTCCTAAAGGTATTTGCACATATAAAAAAGATTTAGTAATACAACTTTTACTAATTAATCTATAGCTGATGGGGAGAATAGATGGATTCATACATTTCTTAAGGGTATTTGCACATATAAAAAAGATTTAGTAATACAACTTTTACTAATTAATCTATAGCTGATGGGGAGAATAGGTGGATTCATACATTTCCTAAGGGTATTTGCACATATAAAAAAGATTTAGTAATACAAGTTTTACTAATTAATCTATAGCTGATGGGGAGAATAGATGGATTCATACATTTCCTAAGGGTATTTGCACATATAAAAAAGCATTAGTAATACAAGTTTTACTAATTAATCTATAGCTGGTGGGGAGAATAGATGGATTCATACATTTCCTAAGGGTATTTGCACATATAAAAAAGCTTTAGTAATACAACTTTTACTAATTAATCTATAGCTGGTGGGGCAAATAGGTGGATTCATACATTTCCTAAGGGTATTTGCACATAAGTGAACATGAAAGAAATTGGAGAACTAATTTCAAATTTTAGAAACTTGGTTGCTACCTACATAAATGACTGTTCAGGAATACCTAGGTACTGCAAGCTTGGATATGTGAGAGATGCAATATGGCTTCTGTTTCAACAAACTTAAGTCACTGGTATCCCTGCCACAAGAATTTACTTGTGCAACCAGACTGGCAACAAGGTCCCACCAATTTACAGTTAGATCAACCAAATGCATGCGACACTTCTACTCCAGCAGCTTCTTTTCTTGCACTTCCCGCATGTGGAACTTCCTGCCTGTGGAACTTGCTTTCCTGACTGCTACAACCTCCAGTAATTTAAATGCAATGTCAATACCCATCTCCTCTCCATTTGACTCCAGTTCTTTCTACATCACCTTGTATATCTTGTTCTTTCCCTTTCTCTCTACCTTTGCAGCTGTCTTCAGACCTGTGTTTTCATCTTTCTCTTGCCTTTTCTCTGACACCCCCTGTAACAGGTTTGTCTTTCTCTTTACTCTCCTCCTATCTAAACTTTTACTCTTATGTAGCTCCCTGCACATCAGTGGTGTTATCGCCTTGCTTGAGGTGAAATGATTAAAACAAAAAAAAAAATTGATAATGAGAAATCAAAGAGCTGAGTTCAAATTTAAGTTGGGTTTGTTATATTAATTACAAACAAATATCCTTGGGAAATGTATGAGTACACCTCATCTTCTCCCAGCCATGGATTAAATAATAAGAATTGTTTCAGAAAATTATTATTATCTCCAAAAAGTTGTTATCGCCAGAAAATATGTTTCAGCTAACCTTAAAAAGATTGATAAACCATAAAAAAACAATCAATCAAATTTCAGTCAGATTTGTTCCATTTACTTACTCATACACACATTTGGAAAAGGAATGAACCTATCTTTTCTCCCCTCAGTTATGGATTAAATAGCAGAACAAACTTGGTTGGCAACCAGTCTACCACAGAAAGTAAACACAGTCTCCTGCAGGAATTATTCTGCAAAGTTTATCGTGAATCGAAAACAGACATGATTGTCCAAGTGTGTATCATGCACAACATCTAATTTTCATCCAGAGAGGAATTACAAAGATGGAAGCAAATTATTTATCACTATCAGAATGATCTTGAAGTAAACATTTTGGAAATGGTTATCAAAATAATTTATTCATAAGGTTTTATTTCATAAATGCAAGGATATTCAGTCTCTTGAAAAATATGAATGTGAAAGATTTATCTGTAATCAATGATAGTAACATAATATGTCATCTTTTCTCAAGTAGTGAGTGCAGACTTATTACCAGAGAGAAACAAAAAAAAAAACTCTCTCCAAAAACGGTGATGACAATTGTCATTCAATTCGATAAACAATATTTGATCATTCTGAATATTTACTTCTTGTTGTCTACTATGTGATCCCCTTGGTTGTTATTCATTCACTTTCTCTATCTGCAGTAGACTACGAACAAACAAGAAATATTAGTCATAACAACTGGTGAGCATTGGTGGCTGTGTTCAATGTTTTTAAGCCAAACTTTGTCCATGCTTGCACATTATCATGCCATTGTTTAGGTTGGTGGTTCCTATTCCTTCTTCAACTTACCATCCCTTCTATATAATTTTTATTTAAACTACTTTTTTTTTTGTTCAATATAGCCATAAGTTTCAGAGCCTTACTTTTGATGATGGATATGATAGAAATTTTTACTGTGATGCAGAAGTTCCTTGATTTTTGTGGATTTGCAGTGTTTATGGTTTTTCATAAAACTCATGATATGGTTTTGGAATATTTCACTTTTCTTTAACGATTTACAGTTATATAGAGTTGACACATTATAAACCAGGGGTTCCCAACATTTTTTTGCATCATTGCTCAGTATCTAAAATGTTGAGAAACTTAAGCAGGAGGAGAGCAAAGAGAATGGCAAACCAGTTATAGGGGTGTCAGAGAAAGGACAAGAGAAAGATGAGAACACAGGTGTGATAACAGTTGTGAATGTAGAGTGAGAAAGGAAAAGAACAAGATACACAGGGTGATGTAGAAAGGACAAGGGAAGGACTGAAGTCAAGTGGAAAAGAAATGGGAATTGGAATTGCATTCAAATTCCTGGAAGTTGTAGCCGTCAGGAAAGCAAGTATATGGAAGGGAGCTCCACAGGCGGGAAGTGTGAGAAAAGAAACTGACAGAGTAGAATTGTCAGCTGCATTTGGTTGATTTAACTGTAAAACAGTGGGACCTTGTTGCCAGTCTGGTTGCTTCAATAAATTCTTGTGGAGAGGGCATCAGGGACCTAAGTTCATCAGAACAGATGCCATGAAAATATTTGTAGAAGAGAGAGAGAGAGAGAGGGAAGCCACATTCTGCCAGTGAGAATGTGGTTGGAGTCGAGCTTCCAGGTCGGGACCTATCACATTACAGATTCTCCTTTGGAGCCTGTCAAGAATGCTGAGATGAACAGCAGGAACACCTGATCAGATATGACAACAGTATTCTATGCATGACTGGGATAGTTGATTTGTATATGTGCAAGATGAATTGAGGCAGAAAAATCTTCCCAGATCGACACAGTGACCCAGCATTCCTAAATGATTTATGAAGAACAAATTTAACCATCTTGGCATTTTTAAAACTAAGAAGAGAGACTGTAAATGGAAGCAAATTGCCAGACTCAGCATTCTCATGTTTTGGGATGATTATTAAGTAAAACTCAGAGAAACTTTATTTTCATGGGTTGACTGCAAGAGAATTTAACTAACAGAAAATAAATCCTCATATAAGTGAGGAACCTTTGTATAAAATGTACTACCATTTTGAAGCCGAGAGTTAGTTTTAAATATCATCTTATTGGCTGGGGCTTTCACAAGATGAAAAAAAGAGACAGTTGATAGACAAATACAAGTGTATGAACATCAAGCTGTGTGCTGAATAATAAAGGATTTATGAAAGAAAACATTAATTCTAAGTGACAGGAAGATATGAAAAGACAACGGAATCTTAGCATTAGATTTAGAAAGAATTGTAAGCTGAATCAATTCACTATAAAAAACAAAATATTATTACTATTCATTATCTTGAAGTTAGAGAAACAGTAAAAAGTACCATAAGTTAGAATAATCTCCAAGATCAATGTTAACCTTTGATGGTATTCAACTCTGGCTAATTAAATGTCACAAAAATGACAGAAAGGAAATATAGTAAACAAGGAAGACAAGAGCAATCATGGCTCTCCAAAACTTCCTGTACTTTGTTGCTCTGCCAAATCAAATACCTCAAAAATAAGAGAAAGGAAATATACTAATCAATGAAAAAGAGACAAAGCAGGGCTCTCCACAACATCTTGTATTTTGTTGCTCTGCCTTATCAAATATTGCAAAAATAATAAAGGGAAATATACTAAACAGTGAAAAAAAGACCAATCATGGCTCTCCACAAGTTCTTATACATTTTAGCCTTTATCATCTCTCTCTGTCCTTGTTCTGTAATACATTCACAGAAGGTTAGCACTGATGAAAATCCTTTTCCTCATAAAATGAAACACCTTTTAACTGTAAAATGATGAGACCTAATTGTCAATCTAGTATTGAGCTTAAATTTGTAAAATTGAGGTACCATAGAGCAAACCTTATCAGAACAATTGCGATAAAAATGTTTAGAGAAAAGGCACATGCAAGCTATGTTATGGCAGTGGGACTGATAAAATTGTATTTTAGTAATTTTAAAATAAAATTGTCAATGATTAATTTCAGACTAGTATTTCTTTCATCTTATTTCTCTTGCTTTTTATTGGAGGCTTATTCTTTATTTCACATCTGCCCTGCTTACTTAAATATGCTTTATTACTAGTAGTATTAATAGGATTCAAATTTCTTAGATGAAGCATTGTCAATTATTATTCATTTTGGACTAGTATTTCTTTCATCTTATTTCTCTTGCTTTTTATTGGAGGCTTATTCTTTATTTCTCATCTGCCCTGCTTACTTAAATATGCTTTATTACTTGTAGTATTAATAGGATTCAAATTTCTTAGATGAAGCATTGTCAATTATTATTCATTTTGGACTAGTATTTCTTTCATCTTATTTCTCTTGCTTTTTATTGGAGGCTTATTCTTTATTTCTCATCTGGCCTGCTTACTTAAATATGCTTTATTACTAGTAGTATTAATAGGATTCAAATTTCTTAGATGAAGCATTGTCAATTATTATTCATTTTAGACTAGTATTTCTTTCATCTTATTTCTCTTGCTTTTTATTGGAGGCTTATTCTTTATTTCTCATCTGGCCTGCTTACTTAAATATGCTTTATTACTAGTAGTATTAATAGGATTCAAATTTCTTAGATGAAGCATTGTCAATTATTATTCATTTTGGACTAGTATTTCTTTCATCTTATTTCTCTTGCTTTTTATTGGAGGCTTATTCTTTATTTCTCATCTGCTCTGCTTACTTAAATATGCTTTATTACTTGTAGTATTAATAGGATTCAAATTTCTTAGATGAAGCATTGTCAATTATTATTCATTTTGGACTAGTATTTCTTTCATCTTATTTCTCTTGCTTTTTATTGGAGGCTTATTCTTTATTTCTCATCTGCCCTGCTTACTTAAATATGCTTTATTACTAGTAGTATTAATAGGATTCAAATTTCTTAGATGAAGCATTGTCAATTATTATTCATTTTGGACTAGTATTTCTTTCATCTTATTTCTCTTGCTTTTTATTGGAGGCTTATTCTTTATTTCTCATCTGCCCTGCTTACTTAAATATGCTTTATTACTAGTAGTATTAATAGGATTCAAATTTCTTAGATGAAGCATTGTCAATTATTATTCATTTTGGACTAGTATTTCTTTCATCTTATTTCTCTTGCTTTTTATTGGAGGCTTATTCTTTATTTCTCATCTGCCCTGCTTACTTAAATATGCTTTATTACTAGTAGTATTAATAGGATTCAAATTTCTTAGATGAAGCATTGTCAATTATTATTCATTTTGGACTAGTATTTCTTTCATCTTATTTCTCTTGCTTTTTATTGGAGGCTTATTCTTTATTTCTCATCTGCCCTGCTTACTTAAATATGCTTTATTACTTCTAGTATTAATAGGATTCAAATTTCTTAGATGAAGCATTGTCAATTATTATTCATTTTGGACTAGTATTTCTTTCATCTTATTTCTCTTGCTTTTTATTGGAGGCTTAATCTTTATTTCTCATCTGCCCTGCTTACTTAAATATGCTTTATTACTTCTAGTATTAATAGGATTCAAATTTCTTAGATGAAGCATTGTCAATTATTATTCATTTTGGACTAGTATTTCTTTCATCTTATTTCTCTTGCTTTTTATTGGAGGCTTATTCTTTATTTCTCATCTGCCCAGCTTACTTAAATATGCTTTATTACTTGTAGTATTAATAGGATTCAAATTTCTTAGATGAAGCATTGTCAATTATTATTCATTTTGGACTAGTATTTCTTTCATCTTATTTCTCTTGCTTTTTATTGGAGGCTTATTCTTTATTTCTCATCTGCCCTGCTTACTTAAATATGCTTTATTACTAGTAAAATTAATAGGATTCAAATTTCTTAGATGAAGCATTGTCAATTCTTATTCATTTTATAACTAGTATTTCATTTGATCTTTATTTTTGCTTTTAATAATGAGGCTAAAGATGTAAAGGAAAAAAGTTAAAATGAATCATTAACCACCAATATAGTGTAAAAGAAATTAGAGGAATTAAATGTAGGAAGGAATGTTGGTAACAATGAATTGAAAGAAATATTGATTCTTTGTTATTGGAAACATTTTCTGTTCACTTAATTTACACACGTAGAGTACCTTTCAGACAGGTTGGTATTTAAATTGGTATTTTCATAATGTCAGACTAAATCCAAGCTAATTGTATGTAATGGTCCTAGATTTTGATACTGGACACAGAAATGGGTGTGGAAAATTTTCTCATTAAAATATTGCATTGTAAACATATTTTTTCTGATTTTTTATTAAGATACTGCATTGTTAATATATTTAAGAGATTTTGTTTGAATTTTGATTAAAATACTGCATCATTAACATTTGAGGGAATTTGTTCTAATTTTGATTAAAATATCACTTTAACAAACTTAAGTAATTTTGTCTGAATTTTGATTGAAATACTGCATTGTTAATAATTTTAAGATAATTTGTTTGAATTTTGATTAAAATGCTGCATCATTAGCATTTGAGAGATTTTGTTTGAATTTTGATGAAAATATCTTTAAATCATTTTATCAGAATATTGATTAAAATACTGCATTTTTTACATATTTAAGTAATTTTGTTTGAATATTAAATTACTAAGGGTAACATCCTGATTTTGGTTGCTATCATCATAACATTTCATCTGTTTAATCTCCAGCTTTCTTCAGGTGTCTGTCATTTTCACTAACTTTTAGGTGAAAATTTCACTAATATGTGCTGAAAAATTTCTAAGTTTTCAGCTAAATAATATTAGGTTGTCCCAAAAGTTCGTAAACACTTGTGAAATGGGTCTATCTTGTCCAGCACAATCGAGACAAGTGATAGGTTCAGAAAGAGCAAGAGACACTGTCGGTTTCAAAACAAGATCCATTCAGCAAGAAAGTCATGTTGTGTGTTTGGTGGAACTTTGAAGGAATCATGCATTTTGAGTTGGTTCCGAATGGTTGTGCCATCAGTGCCGAACTTTACTGTCAGCAACTTGAGCGGGTCTACGAAAAGTTGGAGCAAAAGTACCAGGCTCTGATGCAGCAGGACAATGCCAAGCCACACACTACCAGGATGACCAAAGACAAGTTTGAAGAGGTGAACAGCTTTGAGGTTCTGCTACATCAAGCCTACAGTCCTGACTGTGCTACATCAGATTACGGTCTTTTCCACTCAATGCAACACTTTCTGAAGGGCTGCTGATTCAACTTGTTTGATGAAGTCAAGGAAGCAAGTCAAGAATTCTTCGATTCGAAGCCTGCTGAATGGTACAGATCCGAAAGCTTGCAGATTGATGGCAGAAAATCTTGGAAAATGATGGTCTTTATTTTGAGCAATAATTTTTGTTGTTTTTGCAGGTAAAATTTCAATTTTTTGCAAATGTTTTCTGGTAACCTTAGATTACTTGGGGATTAAAATTTCAATTTTTTGCAAGTGTTTATGAACTTTTGGGACAACCTAATAATAAAAAGAACATTAAGCAAAATAGGCACAATATATAGAAAAAAAGAAGACATCAGTTCAGCCCATATCCATCTAGAGTTAGTTTAAAATGATTTAATTTAAAAGCACACTTTTTTTTCTATATATCTAAAATATAATTTTGGAGGATGAAAATTTCATTGAAATATATTGGAAAATTTTCAAGTTTTCAGCTGCAATAAAAAAAAAAAATTAACTTTAAGCAAAATATGATGATAAACTACATCTAGCAGCAAGAGGTTTTGAGGAGCATGGAACCACCTCTTAATTGCTGTTGTTCCCAAGTTCACCTTGACCCAGGGTGGTAGCACCTGTTAGGGTCCCAGCTAACAGTTAACCCTCAAACTGGGATCATTTAAGAGAAAAAGAAAAAGTAAGCTGGGTAAGAGTATTTAGCTTTGGGTAGCAACTTATCTAAGAGAAGGAAATCTCTGAAATAAAAACCTCTACACCTACTCTGTGTAGAATAGGGTAGGCTGAACTTTGGTAGTTAATCTTCCTAGAGATGGTGTCTTGATAAAAACATCGAGTTTCCAGTTTCCCAAACTGGTTGGTGTCAGTAAGGGCACACAGCTGTAAAACTTGCTCCTATATTTCATGATGGTTCAATTACAGAGCCATTAAGAAAACCCTGTCCAACCCATGCTAGCATGGAAATTGATGTTCAATGATGATGAGGATTATAAAAATGGTGACAATATATGAAGAAAAGAACGCATCAGTTTAAACTGACAACAGGAAGACATTAGATAATTTGTCTTACCTCAGGCAGTAGAATGAGAACACTCTTTGTCTGAGGTTGCTTCTGTTTACTTGGAGCTAACACCCTGGAGAAAAGCTATGAATTCAAATCCACGCACTTTATCCTAATCTAAAAAGCATCTCATCACTGGCCTGCCACAATCATCAATAAAAAAGAGAAGCACTTCAGCAAAGAATTCTGCTGAAACTAATCTAGATGGCAACAAGTATAAAAAAAAATAAAATGCTGTTACAGCTATTGTTCGCCTTATCAGGAGACATCATACACATCTCTACTATGGGCATTGCTATTACGTAAAGAATTAATTCTCTGCTCTAACAATGAGCCTTAGAAACACTTCTTTAACATTGCATAAATATGATAATGAAACATAAATCATTTCAGCCAATAAATCACTTTCTCTGAATCTAAATTGTTTTTCTCAATATAAGAATCTGTTAATACAAATCTGGATCATGACTGGAGCAATTCATTTATAAAAAGCCAATAAAAACAGTATTTATTACAACAGAATACAAGCATGCAAAGGAAATAAGTTTTAAAGATAAAAGATATTTTCTGAAATCATACACCATTTTATATAACTTAAAAATATAAAATCTAACAATATATAATGAAGAAAATAACTCATTTATATAGCTATAAAGACAATTTAAAATAAATATCTGTCTATATTTCTGAGATGAGTTTTTGTAATTATTTGCACTATTTACATTGTTTGGACTATTGTCCTCATCTTTGTTGCCATATTCACGTTCAATATCTGTCTATATTTCTAGGATAAGGTATTGTAATTATTTATGCTATTTACATTGGTCGAACTGTTGTCTTCATCTTTGTTGCTATATTCACCTTCAATATCTGTCTATATTTCTGAGATGAGGTATTGTAATTATTGACACTATTTACATTGTTTGGACTATTGTCCTCATCTTTGTTGCCATATTCACATTCAATATCTGTCTATATTTCTAGGATAAGGTATTGTAATTATTTATGCTATTTACATTGGTCGAACTGTTGTCTTCATCTTTGTTGCTATATTCACCTTCAATATCTGTCTATATTTCTGAGATGAGGTATTGTAATTATTTACACTATTTACATTGTTTGGACTATTGTCCTCATCTTTGTTGCCATATTCACATTCAATATCTGTCTATATTTCTAGGATAAGGTATTGTAATTATTTATGCTATTTACATTGGTCGAACTGTTGTCTTCATCTTTGTTGCTATATTCACCTTCAATATCTGTCTATATTTCTGAGATGAGGTATTGTAATTATTTACACTATTTACATTGTTCAAACTGTTGTCCTCATCTTTGTTGCTATATTCACGATGTTTTAGCCATTGTACACTCTGACTTTCTTCAAGTGATTAGAATTTCAAACTGAACCCTTTATTTCATTTACTAGGGTAGATTGTTCTAGTTCCACAACTTATGCCTTTTCCAGATGTCTCAGTATGAGTTATCTTCAATTAACTCAACTCTCTAAGTTTTTTGCTCACCTCTGCTGTAACCAGGTATTGAACTCACAACTCAAGTCAAGTGAAGAACAATGGCCCAGTGGATAAAAGTGTTGGTTGGATCCATTGACTTGACTTAAAGAGTTGTGAGTTCAATACCTGGCTACAATAGAGGTGAACAAAAAACTGAGTGTATCAACTTAAAGGGAGATAACTAATATTGAAATCTGGAAGTGGTATGACCCATGGAACTAGAACAATCTACTCCAGTAAATGAAATAAAAGGTCCAATTCATCATTAATATGTCAACAAAGATGAGGGCAACAAGAAGAATGCAAATCATGTAAATAATATAAAATAAATCATATATTTTAGAGATAACAACCAATTTTTATATGGCTTATGGATAATCTAACTTAATATATAGATAAAAATGTTTATATGGCTTAAAAATAATAATGTATGATAGAGAAAATAACTTTTATATAGTTTAAAGACAGTATAATCTCATAATATATACATAAAAACTCTTTTTTTTTTTTTTTTTTTTTTATATGTGCTTCACCCCGAGCAAGGCATTTCACTGCCAGTACTGCGCAGGGGACTACATAGAGTGGAGGAAGGATGGTTAAATATAGGAAATGTCAGAGGGTGGGTGATAGGTGGGTAAGGATACCGAGAATGGTTAAATATAGTAAATGTCAGAGGGTGGGTGATAGGCGGGTAAGGATACCAAGAATGGTTAAATATAGGAAATGTCAGAGGGTGGGTGATAGGCGGGTAAGGATACTGAGAATGAGGGTTGGGTAGATGAGAGTGTTCTGAGAATAATTGGGAGTTAGTGTGATAGGAGGTGTCTATTGACCCTACATTTAAACACCTGGAGATTGTAGTTGTCGGGAAAGCAGACTTGTGGAAGGGAATTCCACAGGTGGGAAGTGCAAGAAAAGAAGCTGTTGGAGTAGAAATTATGGTTACATCTTTTCTGTTTAACTGTAAAAGGGTGGGACCTAGTTGCTAATCTAGTATCTCGTGCAAATTCGTGCTTAAGCGGCACCAGTGATCTATGTTCATCGGAGCAGAAGCCATGAAAGTACTTGTAGAAGAGGCACAGGGAAGCCACATCATGCCGGTGAGAGAGCGGCTGCAGCCGGTCTGCCAAGTCAGTATCAACCACGTTACAGATTCTCCTTTGTATTTTGTCAAGAAGCCCAAGGAGAGTAGCAGGGGCACCCGACCAGATATGGCAGCAGTATTCAATACATGGGTGGATGGTAGATTTGTATATGTGCAGGATAGAATCAGGCAGGAAAAACTTCTTGGCCCTGCACAGAGAGCCAACTTTCATAGCGGCAGATTTGGCAATGGATTCAATATAGTCATTCCATTTGAGGTCTGCCGAAAGTGTAAGGCCAAGGAGGCGTAGTGTTTTACTCTCTGGGAGGCAAGCCTGTTCCATGCTAATGGGAGGTAGATGCGATTGTCTATGGTGGTTAGTTGATAACAGCTTCGTTTTAGAAGCATTGAAATTTCGCTTTATCGCCCACACCGGGTTTTTGATTGAGGCGAGAGTAGATTGTGGTGTCATCGGCGTACATGCCTACTTGGGATCTAATGGCATCGGGGAGATCATTAATGTACAGCAGAAAGAGCGTGGGACCTAGGATAGAACCTTGAGAGACGCCCGCGTTCGTATGGTAGTTTTGGGAGGCATGCCCATTTAATACTACCTTCAATGTGCGGTTAGAGAGGAATGACTGGATGAGGCCAAACAGATGTCCAGTTATACCATAGCTCTGCAGTTTGCATAAGAGGCCAGTGTGCCAGACCCTGTTGAACGCTTTGGAGATATCCAAGGCAGCAGTTCAGGTTTCGCCATTCTTGTCAAGTGTCCACTATATGTACTTGGTAATGGTCGTTAGCATATCAGCAGTAGACCTGGTGAAGCAAAACCCGTACTATTTGTCAGAGAGAAGCCTGTGGGCCGTGAGATGCTGAATCATCTCGGCGTTGATAATGGCTTCAAGCCTGTGAGCCGTGAGATGCTGAATCACCTTGGATATAGCTTAAAATATATACTCAAATAATATGACAAAAGCAATAACTTTTTTTATATAGCTTTAAGTATAAAATATAATAATACATGACAAAGGCAATGACTCTTTTATATATCTTAAAGACAATATTACTTACTAATATATAAATAAAAATGCTTTTATGTAGTGTAAAGACAATATAAAAACATTAATAATATCTTAGAGATAACTATTTTAAAAATATAAGATTTAACAACATATGATAAAGACAATAACTCATATAGCTATAAAAACTATATAAAATCAATATTTGTTTATATTTCTGAGATGCGTTATAATAATTATTTAAACTATTTACATTGTTTGGACTGTTGTCCTCACCTTTGTTGTCATATTTCTACTAAATTTAGTAAATTGCTGAAGACAAACATATGTAATATATTAATATATAATCTTATTGATAAGAAAATTTCATATAAAATTCTATCATTTCAAAGACAAGACATAATGTATGAACAAAATCTTAAAGACAACAAACCTTTTACTTGGAGCCAGCCAACATCCTTGAGATTGTGGAAAGACTTTAATAAACCCTGTGGAAAAGAAAATTATTCAATTACAATTAAAATACAAATTACAAGAAATAAGCAGATAAGCACAAGACTGAAGAAATTCTTGATTTTACTGATGAAAAAGTGATAAAATAATTTGTGGCAAACATGGATAAATGTGCCCATAATAAAACAAAGTGTCAAAAAGATCAGTTTTTCCATGATGCCCTAATTATTTTAACTTCACTCCTTGGCAATGTTTGTTGTTTTGAAGCAATTAATAGAATTTAAACATATGAAATAGAATCTAAACATTTTTTTTATTCTTGAGAATTGAAAACAAAAATATTAAACATTATTTATTTACTAGATTATTTTCAAGAATAATTTTATATTTACATTCTAAAATCTAATACAATTAAAACTAATGCAATACAATATTTATCATTATATCATGATAATGAGAAGGAAATAAATATGTAAACAATTTTTTATTCATAAATTTATAAACATTTAATAAATTCTCAAAATATATAAATCAAGTAAAATTTATTTATTATTTATAATTTCATAAAGTTTAAATCGATTCATAATTCGTATTTATTATTTTTTTGTCAATTTTTAAATAACAAAAAGCAATGTATTGATCCACTTTTATGTGTTTAAGTTGTATTACAATTCTAATCATCACTTTTTAAAACAATAAACATTGCTGAGGAGTCAAGATAGTTAAAATAATAGCAGTGTCAATGGAAAAACTGTTTTTTGAT
The DNA here is from genome assembly GCA_037127315.1 of Ascarosepion bandense. Lineage (NCBI taxonomy): Eukaryota > Metazoa > Mollusca > Cephalopoda > Sepiida > Sepiidae > Ascarosepion > Ascarosepion bandense. The sequence goes on from JBBBDQ010000707.1 coordinate 4,855,039, forward strand.
ATTTAATTTTTTTACAGTCATGAAAGCCTAAGTTTGCATAGAAAATAATGATTATTTTTCTTTTTTTTTTTTTGCATAAATTACATTTTTTTTTAGCTACGATAGTTTCTCTCCTAACTTAAATTTACTGAATTGAAATAAAGACAATGAATGACATTTATTTAACCTTCACATTATATCTTTTTTCTGATTCACTCCACATCAAAACCTGTAGGCTGAATGTGAACACTACGAGAACAAAATTAAAAATTAAAAAAATTGCACTCTGTGCAGGGATTCTGAGAATCACATCTGGCTAACAAAGCACATCCCCCAAAATATAAAATACAATTTAAACATCAGAGTCAACTTTCATGGCTTCTGCTCCGATGAACTTAGAGCAATGGTGCAGCCTGGGTATGAATTTACACAAGATACTAGATTTGCAACTAGGTTCCACCCTTTTACAGTAAAACAGATAAGATGTAACCGTAATTTCTACTCCAACAGCTTCTTTTCTCACGCTTCCCGCCTGTGGAATTCCCTTCCACATGTCTGCTTTCCCGACGGCTACAATCTCCAGGAGTTTAAATGTAAGGTCAATAGACACCTCCTATCACACTAACTTGCATCTTTTCTCCCAACACTCTAACCATCTACTCAACCCTCATTCTCAGTATCCTAACCCATCTATCACCCTCCTTCTGACTTTTCCTATATCTAACCATCCTTTCTCACAACTAACCATCCTTTCTCACCACTCTATGTAACCCCCTGCTCAATAGTGGCAATGAAATGCCTTGCTCGGGGTGAAACGATTATATAAAAAAAAAAAAAATCATGAACATTGCTGCTAAAACACAAGCATGGCAAAAAAGCACTGAGTCATGTATCCACCCTGACTGCTTAAAAGGAGCCACTCATGATACTTAAGTTCAGTAGGTAGGCAGTCAAAGAGTTCATAAGTTTAAGATCTATTAAATGGTTAACTGACTTGACCCAAGCTTTAACACCAAGCCTGTGTACAATGGACACTACAATCCTTCAAGTTGCTTCCCTTTCCCACAAAGAGACATTCCACCTTAATTTATTATATCATCAAGAAAAATAATTTTATTTTAAAATATCTTGTCTCCTTTCATTCTATTCCACCAGAAATATTTTGGTGTTTTTTTTTTTGTTCTCTTGCATCCATACACAATATGGAAGTAACATCGTCTTCTTCTATGTGCCTTGTCCTTTCAGGATATAGTTAATCATGGCCTTCCACGTCTCCCTATCACTGGTGGCTCTTAGCACGCTTTCTTCTGTTACACCACACAACCCATGTTCTGCCATCCATCTGCTCAGGCCAATCAATTATATTACTTGTTCTTTTCCTGTCTCTCTCTCCTTCCCTCTGTGTGGCCTGTTAGTATCAGGTTCTCCAAGTCCTCCTTCCTCATTGCATGTTCCAGGAATTTTAGCTGTCTCTTCCTGATGCTCAGTATTAATTTCCTTTCCATTTCCATCCTTTCCAAAACCTCATCATTGCTCACATGCTCGATCCATAACTTTCCCATAATTTTAATACAAAATTTCAGATCTCTCATCATCATCATCATCAAAATTTACTTAATGTTATAAAAAACCTCAATATCTGAAGAGTTGTTTTTTAACCATTGAACTTTATAAGCATTACCTAAACATTGAATAAATGTTATAACAGAAAATAATGAATCTTTCTTTTTTCAAAGAATAAATTACATTTTTTAGCTAAAATCATTTCTCTTCAGAGATGAATTTATTGAATTGGAATAAAGACGATAAGTGACATTTATTTATTAAATACTTCTGCATCATACCCGATGTACAGAATAATGATAGTTTACAATGGCACGTAACTCGGAACAAAAATAATCAATAAATCAGTGCTGCTGTCTAAGATGCATTGATAACAATCTGGTTATAGAAATGTATTTCAAATAATTTTATGCATGAAATGACTTGCATTGCCAACAGAACAAGGCAATTATATATAACATTTTACAAAATATGAAAACTTGATTCTGTCAAAACTTATACTTTTGTCAAGATATTACAGGCATGAGACAATCAAGAATAAACAACTGGAACTTATGTATTATTTTTTATTCCAACTGTTTAACAAAGATTATAAAATCATGACATGATTAACATGATAAAAAGCAATTGAAATTAGGATGAAAGAAATGTCAGTCAAAAAATTAAAATGGCTGACAATGTTTCATCCAATAAAAGTTCAAGATATTATTATTTAACACTAGCAGAAAGTACCTAGCGTTGCATGGGATGGGAAGTGTATAAGTCTACTTTTTATATTTTTTATATGACTCACATCTGTAGATATTAAATATAGGAGATAATTTTGAAAGATTTATTCTCCATGTAAAAGTTAATCGATCAAACTTATCTTTGAGAAAAAAAATACTTGAAAATAGGAAATTAAAATGGATTAAACTGAGGGCCACACACTATTTCTTTTTCTGTAGAATAATAAATTTGCAAGAGGTAAGTTTTGAAACAAATCAGATGAAAAATGTGGAAATGTAAGTTAATAGAAATCAGTGAGGATGCATACACAGATACACAGTTTTATTTATATAGATAACTAGAGGAAAAACAATTGAAATTAAGATGGAAGAAATATTAGTCATAATTTAATAATTGGTTTCAATGGTTCATCTAATAAAAATTCAGGATAATATTAGTAATATTACTAGATGAAAAGCCACTGAAATTAGAGGAAAGAAATGCTAGTCAAAAATTAATGGCTGACAATGCTTCATTTAATAAAAATTCGAGATAATACTTGTTTGTTTGTTTTTGAGACTTAATGCCCTATCAATCCTTATGGGATCATTTTAAGGTCATAACCAGTGATTTTGGGTAAGGTTATTTTATTTTTACAACCTTTTTCTTTTCACGATTTATTGGGATGTGTTTTTAAGAGCAGGGTCCCCAAGTCCTACTCTTGTTATTTAACCCATAACTGGAGGGAATGGACGGATTAATACCTTTCCCAAGGGTACCAGTGCTTAAGTGAGTGCAAGGTATTCAACTGGAATTCGAACTCGGCTCACTGATTTCTCTTTCTGAGCTGATATCCACTGTACCACAACACCCATCCGTCACTATATGCTTACAGCACCTGGTATTCCCAAGCGGTCACCCATCTAAGTACTGACCAGGCTCAACGTTGCTTAACTTCGGTGATCGAGCGAGAACCGGTGTATTCAACGTGATAGGCCGTAAGCCCGAGATAATATTACTGTTAAAACTAGTAAATGAAAAGCAACTGAAATTAAAATGAAAGAAATGCTAGTTAAAAATTAATCGTTGATAATGCTTTATTTAATAAAAATTCAAGATAATATTACTGTTAAAACTAGTAGATAAAAAGCAACTGAAATTAAAATGAAAGAAATGCTAATTAAAAATTTGTAATTGCTGACAATGCTTTATTCAATAAAAATTCAGTATAAATGTTGTGTAGAAAGACGTCCCTACACTAAATTGTTGAACATAGACTCAATCACTTACTGTGAGTAATGCTTTTTACTCATAAGAATGTGAGTCAGAAAGTGTGTCACAAAGGAGTTTGTATGCATTGCTGCACTAACTATGCTATTCACTGGTATTGTATTATTAATCCATGAGATTAAATAGTTTCTTCACTAATCTTTTGGGCCAGTGTTTTCTTTTAAAGCATTTTTAACAGAGCTATAAGATTATATGAGCATTAAAACAATAATATTTCTAACACTACAAGAGTAAAAGAAATCAAATACTAAGTCTCGAAGTTGATTATAGTTTATTTTTTTATTTTTATTTATTATTTATTCCATATTTTTTACTAAAAATACTTATCTTTTAACTGTTCAGCGACTTCTTTTTTTCCACAAATCTTTGTTTTGTATTTTCATTAAGAAATTTTTTTTATAAATTTATGTCCTCAGATATAATTGTTATGACTTTTTAAGTTATGACCTGTAGAGTAGATGTAAATAAAATACATATTTTTGGAAAATAAAATTAAAGAAATGTAGAAACAAATATATTGGGTTGAAACAAAAATAGCAGTTTTTAAGTGAATTTCAAAGATGATATTCACATATTTATACTTTGAGGCACCTGTGTCAGACTAAGAAATCACCAATTTAATAAAAGAATAGAATTCAAACTAAAGGCAAAAGTACAAACTGACATTTATTACAAGGAAAACAAAGAAAGAAATACTGAAAATTAAGTGGTTTTATAGGGGTTCTTTTTCTAGTTGTAGTGGAATTCCGTTCCAGTGAAGGGTAATTGTATACCGTTGCAGGTTAACGGAATTTGGCCTTGTGGTAGATAGCCCACTATAAGTCATAAAATGATTATAAAATCAAGAAAAGCAATTTGATTAGAAAATATCATTTTATATATATACATATCAATTAATGTTTTTACAATTAAAGTAATAACTTGAAGTATAGGTCCAACGGAGGTTAGAATGTTCATGGCAAATAATAAGCTGAAAGAGATTTAAGGCTTAGGAATTTGGGTGCTTTGTAAGTAAGGAATGTCTTTGAAGTAGTCACTCCTTAGGTCAGTAAGTACTTTTGAGACAGGGAAGAAAGTAAGGAGAGGTGATGGGAGGCAAATATAGTAGCCGCTTGACTTGGTGAAGGGAGGTACTAATCATGCTCTTCTGTCCGTCGGTCTGTCTGTCTGGGTGCTCTCTGTCTCAGCTTTTTATATCTGCTTTTTGGATCAAAAGCAGCTCGTTTGGGATTTCACCCTTGTATTTGATTCTGGGCTTCCAATTGGCTGGTAAATAAAATTCACATAGGCTCATGAAATGGAAATTTGATATTTGATTAATTTTTATTTTTCAACCAGAACATCTGTGCGAATCCACCTGTGCAGGGACGACTTTTGTTCATTTGCTTTCTGGTCGGTATATAGCAAACATCCAGTCCCTCGCTTTTGCTCGGTATTTATTTCGATATTTATTGGGGGTACCTTGACACAAAACCTAGCTAAGAACACTCGCAGATGCTTATAGTAGAACTGTGTAAATTTTCAAGAAAATCAGTTCAGCCATTTTGGAGTCTATAGGTAACGGACACACACACATACAGACACACACATACAAAGTTCCATTTATAAATAAGTTTAGATACTTACATAGCTGCACACAATTTCATCTCTCTCTCGAGGATTTGGCGTAAAGTTGGTAAGATCAGTAATTGTCTCGCTGCCAGATGTACCACTGATGGTTAGTAAAAGAGTAATGGTGCCTGCACCATCTTCTAGAATTTGCTCCAGTGTATGGGTTTTCTCATGCTTGATATTGGACAGGTCAATTGTTGTTCTGTACAAGATAAAAACAAATAATGAATGATAAATATGAAATCAGTTTGGTTCATTAAGGATAATTAAAATTTATTTTTGGATGAGTTTTGGGTACTGCAAACACAAATAATCTTTTTTTTTTTTCATATTACTAAAGAGTAAGCACTACAGATCACAAATATCAAAAAAACTTTCTTTTCATTAAGTTTTACAATTGTAAATAATGGGGGGCCATTTTGTTATGCAAAATCATTACAAACTGATCCCTCTTGCAAAACAAAATATGCTCATGTGATGTAATTTCTTGAAATGTCAAAAAAATTTAAAAAATTTCATATAGATTAAGCACTCCCAATAATGAATATCAAAATAAAAAAAAATTATATTAAGACCTTGAATAAGTTCCCACTAATTTTTCTCGAGACGTAATGTTTTATTTACAAAAATTACTAAGAAACATGTCACTGAAAGTGTTGTCCATTGTTAGCCACTATTTTTTTTCCCATCTTTCAGATAACATTTGAATTCCATGCCGGAAAAACAAAGTCTTTTAAGGCTAACCATGAGATGACACATTTATTTGGCATTGTCATAATAATGAAAGTGCTATTCAGCAAGGCCATGTGCCATTGACATCAAATGGGGCAATGCCTGGTGAATGTAGTAAGCGGAGTAGGATTTGCCATTTAAGCATTTCCAAGTAGGTTTTCACCCATCTTGCAACATGTGGCCTAGCGTTTTCATGTTGCAAAATCACTTTGTCATGTCTCTGCATGAGTAGTGGCTGTTTTTTCTTCAATGCGCAAATTAAAGGCATAAATTGTAGTTGATAGCTAAGACCCATGATAGTTTTGATCAGTATGAGCAGCTCAAAATAAAGTACACCCAGCTGATCCCACCAAATGCAGATCAGAAACTTGAAACCATGAATATTCAGCTTTGCATGGCTGGGCTTACACCTTGATCTTTTATGCTTAGGTTTATCATAATGTATTTGCTTTTTATTGCTGGTCATGATACAATGCAAAAAAATCTTTCCTTTTCTGCCGTTGAAGTAGCTGTTCACACATGACAAGATGCCGTTCAACATCTCTCAGGTTCAACTTGTACGGCACTCAATATCCTTGCTTTTGAATCATTCTTTATGCTTTCAAATATTTCAAAACTTCTAATGATTCAAAACTGTGATCAACTTCTAATGATTCCGCATGTTCCGCTTGTGCTTGAGATGTGTCTTCATGAAATAATACCTCCAATTCTTCATGTCAGACTTTTTCAGTGTGCCAGAGCTTCTTTATCTTTAACATCAAAACCATTATTTTTGAAGCATTTAAACCAATTTCTGCATATTGTTTCTGACAGAGTATGGTCGCTGTAAGTCTCAGTAAGAATTCTGTGTGCTTCAGCTGCAGATTTCTTTTGAATAAAGTAGTGCAGTAAAATTCCCCATAAATACACTCTCTTTGGCTCAAAATCTGACATGTTTAATGCTATGAAAAAACAAAGTGGTTTACACTTCAGCAAAATGACATACACTGAATTTGAAGCTTGCTCATAGTAAATAAATGTGTTTCCATCTGAAACTGCACATGAGTTCTAGTAACACCATCTGTTGGAAAACAGTGAGAACTTATTCAAGATCCGAATAAAATTTTATAAAATTCAAAAGAAAATATTTAAGATTTTCATAGAAGTCGAAATAAAAGAAATTATAAAATTTCATAAAAGTTAATTGGGGGAGAAGGATCTGGTTTGCTATGTAAATTAATTCCAAATATATCCCCCTAAGGAAGTCAAAACAAAATATTTTCGCATTATGTAATTTCTTAAAATGTCAAAAGTAAAACTTTTTCCTATAGGTTAAGCATATAAAAGGATTTTTTTGATAAAATAAAAGAACAAATTAAAAATTTAATTTCAGTTCTTATATTGAATAAAATTACAAACAAAATAGCAGCTCAATGAAAATAAGAGGTCAAGTATGCGAAATATTAAAGTACATACAACATCAACTGTCTATATTTCTGAGATTAGATATTGCAATTACAACGACTGAAACATCTCAAAAGTGACAGAAAATGATGAGGACAACAGTCTGAACAATGTAAATAGTGTAAATAAATACTACATATTTTAAGAGAACTTTGTTTCAGAATTCAGAACTCTTCAAGTGGTATTAAATAAAAAAAATACAGTTGATGAGTTTAAGAATAAAGAATTTTCCTTTAATTTTGAGGAATTGTGCTGAATTTTATTAATGCTGAATATTTTTATTTACTAAAAACCAAAATTTGAAACTGAATGAAAAAGGATTTTGTATATTTTGACATGGTTAAACCAAAAGGAAAAAGAAGAAAATCTTTCATGTAGATCAGTGGTCCCCAACATAATTCTTTGGGTGCATATCCAAGATTTCTTGAGACTAATAAATACCACATATATATAAAGCGTGAGTAGCAATATTATCTTTAGTTTTTATTAGATGTAGCATTGTCAGCCATTATTAATTTTTGGTTCGGATTTCTTTCATTTTCATTTCAATTGCTTTTCATCTAGTTGTGTTATCCCTTACTAGTAAGGTTTTTATTAATTGTTTCACCTCAAGGCTATAAAGCAACTAAAACAATGAGTATGAAAAATATGAGAAAAACATTATTAAGAAGTGAAAATCAATAAAAGAACAGGAATCAAGTAGACAGAAGATAATGAGTAACATTACGTTTAAATATTATCTTGAATCTTTATTAGATAAAACATTTTCAGCCATTATTAATTTTTGACTAGGATTTCTTTCATCTTAATTTCAATTGCTTGTAATATTACCTTGAATTTTTATAAGATGCGAGATTGCCAAACATTCTCCAGTTTTGACTAGTATAGGGTGTTTCATTAAGACGGATCAAAGTTAACAGATTTTATACTGTATTGAGATTATGAACCAGACACTTCCTTCTAAAATGATGAGAAAAATCAGTATTGAAAAGTTTATTCATACTATTTACATTATTCAAACTGTTCTCCTCATCTTCATTGCCATATTTACGATGCTTCGGCCTTCTTCAGGTGTTTAGAATTTCAAACTGAACCTTTCATTTTGTTCACCAAGGTATATTGTTCTAGTTCCACGAGCCACATCTCTTCCAGATGTCTCAGCATATCTTCCTTTAACTCAACTCTCAAAGTGTTTGTTCACCTCTGCTGTAGACAGGTATTGAACTCACAACTCTTTGGGTCAAGTCACTTGATTCAACCAACGCTTTTATTCACTGGGTCATGTTTCATTGAAGACAACAGTCCGAACAATATAAATATTGTAAATAATTACAATACCTCATCTCAGAAATATAGACAGATATTGAAGGTGAATATGTTAAAAAAGATGAGGATAACAGTTCAAAAAATGTAAATAGTGTAAATAATTACAATACCTCATCTCAGAAATATAGACAGGTATTTTTATGTGAATATGGCAACAAAGATGAGGACAACAGTCTGAATAATATAAATGGTGTAAATCATTACAATACTTCATCTCAGTAGTATAGACAAATACTGAAAAGGTTCTTATGCTTGGAGAGATTCATTCTTTTCCCAAGGACATTTATGCAAACATTTTCTGCAAGAATTTCAGATGGATTTACCAATTCTAGTTTCTGAGTTGCTAACCATTTTTTCCTTGTGGATAATTCAAAAAGAATAACAAAGGAATTGAAAGAAGAATGACAATAAATTGGAATTGATTTTTATAAGCTAACAAGAGAATGGGCCAAAAGTTTACAAGTGAAATTCCTGGAATATTGCTGAATGAATTGAGTAAAGATTATTAACTTCTTTGAGAACCAATGATTTAACATTTGACCTTCTTGTACCAAGTCAACTACAAAAATGAAATCTTATTCATTTCCCACAAATATAAGTCAAATACAGAGAAGAAGAAAAAAACTTGGCTGTAGAATCTAATAATATTCAGATTTTCATACAAATAATCAAAGTGTTTTCACAAAGCATTGGTTAAAATATGTATAATTCCCTGGTGGCTGAGTTCAGTTTTGGGGTCACACACTAATTTTTTTAGGGAGAAACAGACAAGCCACACAGACATGCATAGACTAGAAAATTCTAATACAACATATACCCAAACCTTAAAAAAAGGAAATGAGAATAATTTATCCACTATAAATTGAATGAAGAGTTTTTTAAAAATCATTTTACTGCAAGCAAGGCAATACAAAAACTTAGTATCAAGTGGATAATATGAGAAAAACAAAAATCATTATTAGGGAGAGAGAACAATAAAAAAACAAGAACTAAGAAAACAGAAAATAATGATTGATATTTCATTTAAATTTTTCAAGATCAAAGTTGACTGGAAAACAAAATGATGGAAGAAATTTTGGTAAATTTTTGTTTTGTTTCCCGAAGGCCTTTACCCCTTCAAATCTTTCCAAAACATCACTATTTCCATGCAAATGTATATGCTGAACTCAAATCAATAATTGTTTATTGAAGAAACCTACCTTTATTTTCTGTTATCGAGCAGAAAAATATGGAACTTCTTGTCGATGTTTATCTCACCCGCTAACCACGGTTAGAAAATGTTATTCACTGCAGACTGACTTCACGTGTAGTTTTCCGATTTTTTAGTTTTATTACTTACTTTTTGTAATCAATAAGCGTAAAATGAGTTTCGAAACCAAACAAATCAGAGTAATTGCTCAAATGGAGTAAATCAACTAAATAAGTATCCTACGCCTCAAGTCATTCAGCGGTGAATCAGATATGAGAACAGTGGTAAGAGGTGACATATAGTCTGATGTATTTCTGGTCGATACCATGAAAGAAAGGTAGGTTTCTTCAGTAAACAACTATTGATTTGAGTTCAACATGTACATTTTCACGAAATTAAGGATGTTTTAGAAAGTTTTGACGGGGTAAAGGCCTTTGGGGAACAAAACAAAAATTTACTGAAATTTCTACAAGCAAGAAGTCTATTAGCATAGAACTTACAGTTAGATATAGCCATTTTAGCTGTTAAATAGTGTGACAATCTAGTATTGTGATTAAATTCATAAATTTTAAATGAATTTCTATATATGCAGTTAGGATTTGCTGTATCACTTATAACGTAATCATGAAAGTGAATCAACATTTTAATGAATTTAGTAAATAATTGTAATTCATTTCTGTAGCAAATAAATTGCAATGCATTTCATCATACACTATATATAAAAGCCATTATGGGTAAGTTTCCATATATATTTACCTCCCTGTTTTTTGTATGCGACATTTCAATTTTAATATAGTGGAAAATTTTGCCTGTGGAACTCCCTTCCATATACTTGCTTCCCTGACAGCTACAATCTCCAAAAATTTAAAAGCAACATCAATTGTCATCTTTTATCCTTCCCTTATTTTTTTATCACTATAACCTGTGCACTAGTGGCATTCCCAACTTGTGAAATGATTTTAAAAAAAAAAGGTCAACTTTGATCTTCAAAAATTTAAATCTGATATCAATCATTATCTTCTTAATTCCTGTTCTTTTATTGTTCTCTCTCCTTAATGTTTTATTTTTTCACACATTCTTTCACTTTTAGTAACCCCTAGTGTCTTAGTAGCTTTATTGCCTTGCCCAGGATGAAATGATTAAAAAAAGATGAAGTAGCAGAGATGTGGCTCTACAAGCAAATACTAAGAATACCATGAAATGAACATGTGAAGTAAGAGGGAAGTCTTAAAGAAAATAGAAACAAGGAAACTTATACTTACAATCAGAAAAAAGATAGTATTTATCTATATTTCTGAGATGAGGTGTTTACATTATTTACCCTGTTCGGACTGTTATCCTCATCTTTGTTACCATATTCCCCTTCAATATCTGTCTATATTTCTGAGATGAGGTGTTTACATTATTTACTTTGTTCAGACTGTTATCCTCATCTTTGTTACCTTATTCCCCTTCAATATCTGTCTATATTTTTGAGATGAGGTATTGTAATTATTTACACTATTTACATTTGTGAACTGTTATCCTCATCTTTTTTAACATATTCACCTTCAATATCTGTCTATATTTCTGAGATGAGGTGTTATCATTATTTACATTATTTACCTTGTTCAGACCATTGTTATCATCTTTATTGCCATATTCACAATGTTTCGGCCATTGTATGCTCCAACCTATATCAGGTGATCGGAATTTTGAACTGAATCCTTTATTTTGATCACTAGGGTAGATTATTCTCATTTTTTAACTCATGCCACTTCCAGATATCTTAGTTATCTTCATTTTATCCACTAGGTCATGTTTCCCCAAAAACACATAGCCCATTGGATAAAAGCATTGTTTGGATCCTGTGATGCAATCCAAAGAGTTGTGAGTTCAATACCTGCCTACAGCAGTCAGTCAGTCAGTTAAGTACCATACATGATACACACTTGGGCGATCATGTCTTGAAAGAGATATGACTGACTGGGCAGAAGATTATCCTGCAAAAGGTTGCCTTTGATTTCTGTGGTAGACTGGTTGACAGCCAAGGCTATAGAACCCAATCTGTCCTGTTATTTAACCAATAACTGGAGGGAAGAGACGGATTAATACCTTTCCCAAGGGTATTTGCGTGTAAGTGAATGCAAGAAATTCAACTGGAATTCAAACTCAGCACCCCGATTTGTTGTTCCGAGTCGATATCCACTGCACCACAATGCACATTCTTCAGTTAAGTGCCATACATGATACATGCTTGGGCGATCATATCTCAAAATAGACATGACTGACTTATCAGAAGATTATCCTTCAGTAGGTTGCCATTGCTTTCTACGGTAGACTGGTTGACAGCTAAGGCTATAGAACCCAATCTGTCCTGTTATTTAACCCATAACTGGAGAGAAGTGACGGATTAATACCTTTCCCAAGGGTATTTGCGTGTAAGTGAATGCAATAAATTCAACTGGAATTCGAACTCGGCTCCTCAATTTCTCATTCTGAGTCGATATCCACAACACACATCCTACTGCTACAGCAGTAGCAAACTAAAAACCTTTGAAAGTTGAGTTAAATAAAGATAACTAAGTTATTCGAAAGTGGTATAATTCATGGAACAAGAACAATCTACGCCAGTGATCAAAATAAAGAGTATAGTTCAAAATTTCTATCACCTGAAAAAGGTTGGAGCATACAATGGCCGAAACATTGTGAATATGGCAACAAAGATGAGGACAAAAGTTTGAACAATGTAAATAATATAACTAGAAAGAGACAGGTAAAATTTCTGGGAAATGTTATGAAGAAAGAGGACTTAGAGAATTCAACACTGACAGGGTTTACTGAAAGCAAGGGAAGCAAAGAAATCTGCTTAATGAACCTCTTGTAAGCAGGAGGATACATACAGAAAACAAAATTTCTGTTCATCACTAAAATAGACACTAATTATTTAAAAAATCAATCAACTAGGTGCACACACTCATACAGAAGCTGATATTTTGATTTTGGAAAATTATTACCTGTCAGGTGTGTGTGTATCGGAGGTGGGGTTTAAAATTTAATTGTATCCCAACAAAGTGTGAATACCAGAAAACAAATCAATAATATCAATATTTTAGACAGAAAACCAATATGCAAAGAGAAATTTAAACTACTTAGATGCATTAAAAATTTATAAGGCATATGAATTCACAAAAATAGCAACTAGAATTAAGCTGAGTGGCTTCTGGAAATATACAAAAAATCATAAATGGATAAGCTTTGTGGAATTAAATTAGTTTCCAAGACTACTTCATCATAATAATAAAGTGACAAGAGCTAAAAAATACAAACTGACCAAAAACTACATGTACAACATTTCATGCAGTTGTAGTAGAAAGTACAAGCAGCCCACTTGAGAAATACCAAAAAGCAAAATGGATACACATTAAAATCAGGTATAACTGACCATGAGTTGAGGAAGAGTCAAAATGATAAAGTTGCTGTAGAAAGTAAATTTGAAATAATCATCAACTAATTTTCAACCTCCGTCAAGATAATAGAGCCCACAGCCAGCTGTATGATGCATGATCCTGTATCACTACAATCAGGACTTTCCTTCTAATTCTCTGTGTCCTTGCTGGTGACCCAGGAAGGTTAGTTTCTTAATTCTCCTGCTATGTAGTTTTTCAGAGAATGAGTGATGAGATTATCTAATTCTCTGCTTCCCAACATGGGATTTTATTCTTAACTTACATGGAAGCCACACATCAAAGTGATTAACATATCCAAGATGATCTAAATTATTTCTTACTCACTTGGAAGCCATACGTCAAAATGACTAACATATCCAAGATGATCTAAATGATTTCTTACTCATTTGGAAGTCACACATCAAGTGACTATCATAACCAAGATGATCTAAATGATTTCTTACTCACTTGGAAGCCAAACATCAAAATGACTAACATATCCAAGATGATGTAAATGATTTCTTACTCATTTGGAAGCCACACATCAAAGTGACTAACATAACTAAACCTGTTTAAATGATTTTCAGTATTTGATTTAGACATTTGGAATATGCTTGATTATCTTTTGTATCATCACTCAAGTATAGCAGGACAAAGACAATGAAGGTTGGTAAAATGTCAAAAATTACTTAAAGCAATAAAATAGGATGTTGTAGATAGCTGTCATCATCTAAAACATATAGAAAGAGATGAATATCTAGATTTGATTAACTTATATGGAAGCCACACATCAAAGTGACCAACGTAACCAAACTGGTGCAAATTATTTTCAATACTTGATTTGAATATTTTCTGCATGATGTCTATTTTGCATAGCATATAACACTATGATTTCAAATCAATTAATCCTAGGAATTTTACAGAAGAGATTCCTTCAGCAGACCCTATAGATTGGGATCGCACAATCACAAGCAAAGAGCTTTAACAAATAGCAAAAAACTCATCACTTGAACAGCTATAAAAATGGGTAGTAAATGTGACAAGAGAATAATGCGATAATCTCACTGTTAACTTTCCATATGATCAAAAACAAAATGTTTAGAAGGAAACTTCTATGAATACTAGAAGAGTGTTATAACTATTAGTGAAATGGAGAAATTTATTTGCATCCAGACCACTATTCTTATTCTTGTCCTATATATATATATATATATATATATATATATATATAATAGCATATATTATATATAATAGCACGGTCGAGTTTCAGTCCTGGGTAAAAAGCAATCGGCTGTCTAACCGTACTGATGAGTTGTGATACAGCAAAACAGATCTGTCTGTGGATGACTATATATATATATGTGTGTGTGTGTGTATGTGTGTATTTAGGCAACATTTTTTCATTAATGCATGTTTCATTAAATAATATAGACTAGTGTTGTCTATTTCATGTAAATTATTTTCATATTCTCTGATAAGCTTAATAGCATTATCATTAAATGAAGAAAGAAAATTACAATATTGATACATAATTTTTTAATAATCCAATATAAGCTTTTGGCTTACATAAGCCATTTTCAAAGATGTCAAATATTTCTTGTTTTCACTCTCACTTGGTCATATGGGACATCATGACTGTGATGTGACATTCACTTCCAGCGTCTTATATGCACAAGTTTGTTGTTGCTTGGAAATCTTCCATTTAAACAAAAACAGTTTGTCATTATTGTTTACTCGTGTTTATAATATATAATGTAATTTGACATTGACCAAGCAAGAGTGAAAACAAGAAATATATATATACAAACACATGAAAATATAGACAAAGGAAAGGCTTATATTTACCAACATTATCATCCTCTGATGGACTTTATCAACTCAAGTGTAAGGATTTTATTTTGTAACATGTATTCATAAACTATAAGTCTTTGGATGTGCGTTGTGGTGCAGTGGATATCAACTTGGAATGACAAATCGGGGAGCTGAGTTCAAATTCCAGTTGAATTCATTGCATTCACTTATGCACAAATACCCTTGGGAAAGGTATTAATCCATCTCTTCCCTCCAGTTATGGGTTAAATAATAGGACAGATTGGGCTCTATAGCCCTGGTTGGCAACCAGTCTACAGCAGAAAGCAATGGCAAGCTACTGCATAATAATCTTCTGCCCAGTCAGTCATGTCTCTTTCGAGACATGATCACCCAAAGTATGTATCATGTATGACACTTAAGTGACTGATTCATAAACAGAATTAAAAATATTGTGAGGTTTTCAAAATTTTTAACTTAAAAAACACTCAAAAATATTCTTACAGCTGTGAAATTCAAGGTAAATTATGGAGGATGCTAAGTGACATAATGTAATGATTAATGAACAAAAGTGAATAAAAATTGTTATTGCAGTTGTTGGATTCAATATCATTCAATCATGGCAGTGGTTGAATATATTCTTAAGTCCAACATTGAATGAATTTAGGCAGCTTTCAAGCTTCACCACTAATTCAGTTCTCAACCAAATTTAGTGAACCAAATTCAGTGAAAAAAACAGTTACATCAAAATGTGTGAAGTCTGAAAAGGATGACTAACTATATAAGTACATAAGTGAGCTTCTAATAATAAATCTTATTCTTTATAACTTTTTTCTGCTTAATATTTTTGCATGTGTTTTTCAACATTTAAATTCTGATATCTTTTATCACTTTTGTCATTCAAACTTTGCTTATCACTTATCATTTTATCAGAATGAATTATAAATAATAAATTTTTTACTGTTTTTTTTAATCAGTTGCATATACATTTCTTCTTTTTTATCTTTTTGAATGTGGTTTATAGCATTAAATTTATATTAATAGCAATGCCTGGAAAAATCATGGATTATATGGAAAAATGTGTGCATGAAAAGTAATCTTCTTAAGATTATATTAAACCTTGAAAAGAACAGGACAAATTATTAAACCTGGAAAAGTAAAGAACAAAATATTATAGTGAAGTCAAAAATAAGAAATTTCTTACTTAAAATATTGCAACTAAAAGTAAAATTTGAATGCAATATTTTAAGTAAAAATTTTCTAATTTTTTATTTTACTATATCTTGTCTTTTACTTTTCCAGGTTTAATAACTTGTCCTGCTCTTTTTCAGGTTTAATATAATCTTAATATTACTTTTCATGTGTGCATTTTTCCATGTAATATATCGATGCATTTGTGTGTATGTGTGTTTCATTAATGCAGTTATATAATATTTTTTTTGATGTGATAAAATTTTGTGTATTTATTTATTTTAAATAATAAAGTTTTGACTAACTGTTTTCTTTTAATTTAGAAAAAAATATCATCGTCATGTAAAATTCTTTAGACTAATTGTGAAAATATCTCCTTTACTAATGAAATTCTCCTTTCCCATGTATCTTTTAGCAAAGGAGATATTTGAAAATATCTTGGGTGCAAGTTAACATTTTGGTAAGATTCAGTAGTGACACTTTCAAGAGTTTTCTAAGTTATTCTCTCTTTTAATAATGTATGAATTATAATCCCAACATGAAGAAGCTGATTAGAGTACAAGAAAGAATTATTGTAAAATAAATAAACATAATATGCCTATATTATTCAATGAAACATGTCTAAATGAATATATGCTACCTAAATATATATATATATATATATATATATATATATATATATATATGTGTGTGTGTGTGTGTGTGTGTGTAAACATTCAGGTATAAATAAAGCCTAAATAAAAAAGTAAAAAGACAACATGAATAAAGACGAAAGGAAAATTTTTCTTTACCAATGAGTTTTGTCCTGATGGACCATATCAAAGTAAATGTAAAGATTTTATTTTGCAACATGTGTTGCAGTGGATATTGGCTCAGAATGAGAAATTAGAGAGCCGATTTTGAATTCCAGTGGAATTCCCTGCACTCACTTATGCACAAACTCTTGGAAAAGATATTAATTTGTCTCTTCCCTCCAGTTATGGGTTAAATAACAGGACAGATTGGGTTCTATAGCCTTGGCTGGCAAACAGTCTACTGCAAAAAGTAATGGCAACCTACTGCAGGATAATCATCTGCCTAATCATTCATGTCTGTTTTGAGATAAGATCACCCAACCTCAGATGCACAGTCTTCGATGGGAAGACTAAAAACGTTGTTCCAAGGGATGTCACAGAGGAAGTCTCGGAACAAATCCCAGTCTGCTCTTTGCTGGTCTGGGTTTCTTGGGTGGGGTGGATGTAGAATGAGATGTTGACAGAAACTATGGCGTGGTCAGAGTTTCCAAGAGGGTAGAGCCGTCTGGTAGTGCAAGAGCCTGGGATGGAAGTGAAGAAGAGGTCTAGTAGTGAGTCCCTTCCATTAGGGTGATTGGAGAAATGCGTGAGAAAGTCCACCACTTGCGTAAGGGATTGGGTGATTGAATTATTCATTCATGTTGGTCTGTTTGTCTATCTGTCTGTCTGTGGTTAAGATATCTCAAGGCCTGCTGGAGGTTTTCAGATGAAACTTTCATGATTGGCCTCATGACTGGCATGAACTGATTAGATCTGGGGTTTAATTTGGTATGGAATAATATTTCTGGGTTATTTTTTCGGCTTTTTTACTAACATTTTTTGTGTTTTATATGCCAAACACTGAATTATCTCCCCTAGATTGCTTTATGTCATTACATTTTCTGAACACACTAATTTTTCCATGAAAATATTATTATTATAATATAAATTTGATATTTATTATCCACTAGTAAAAAAAGATAAAATGGTGGAGGTTAGTGGTCTTTGACTGCTGTTGCTTATATTATATTTATATTAGTGCAATTATTATTTATTATTTTATTTTAATTTTTGAGTTTGAACCGGTATGAGATAAAGATTCTGGGTTATTTTTCTGTTTTTTTTTTTAATAATATTTTTTCATATATTTTACATGCAAAATATGGAATTACCTTTTTTTGTACATTTCACATGCCAAATACTGATTGCTTTACATCATTACATTTTCTAAACACATTATTTTTTCCATGAAATATTTATTATTTATAATAAAAATTTAATATTACTATCCAATTCAAAAAAAAAAAAGATAAAATGGTGAAGGTTAACAGTGTTTATTGTTTATACTGTATTTAATTTATATGAATGTAATTATTATTTATTATTTCATTTTAATTTGATAAATTATTAATGCATTTGTTTATTTTAGAAAAATGAAGGTTGCGATTAAAATGTTTTCTTCTATTTAAAAAAAATTTGCAGTCAAGTATATTTAATTAAAAATATTTGATACATAAAATTTTTACAGTCATTTAAATGATCATGTAGAAATTAGTGATCAAAATACTCTTTTTTTATAGCTTGACCACTGACACTAGTGAGAAATGTTACTCTCTAATCTACTTAGCAGATCAATTCTTCAATTTTAGTAAAATTCAATTCGTCCAAAAATAATTTTGATGTTGAAGTGGCTGATAAACTCAAACATGAGCATGTATCTATTTTAGCCGTCTTTTTGGGGCGTCAAGTTGTCTGGCAATCTTTAAGCATGAATTGTGAGAAAGGCACCCCCATTGATTCCCATCCTTCCTCCCTGTGGCTTTTATCTTTTATTATAGCACAAGTAAAAGAAATGGTGTGGAATTGCTACAGCATTTTAATGAGTAATTTTGTCTTGGATGAGACAAATTGAAAACTTGACAGACAGCATTTCAAAATCAAGATGCTGGAGATAAAGTGGACTGTCATGTTTTTACTAACATTTTAAAAAATCAATTTGGATAAGTTCTGAGCAGACTGTGAGAAACTGCTAAACACTTTTAGTCATTAGCATTATTTATTAAATTCATCAAAATTTTGATTCACTCTAAAAACTGCATAGAGGAAATACTAACAGCTTATATAGAAAATCATCTTTTGTGGAACTTGCTTCCATATTTTTGCTTTCCTGATGGCTACAACCTCCAGGAATTTAAATGCAATGTCAATACTCATCTCTTAATCACTTGACTCTAGTTATTTCTGCACCACCCTGTATATCCTTTCATTTCTCTCCACCTTTGCAACTGTCATCACACCTGTATTCCCATCCTTCTCTTGCTCCTTTCTAACTGGTTCATCTTTCTCTTCACTCTCTTCTATCTAATCTTTTTACTCTTGTGTAGCCCCCTGCACATCAGTGGCATTACTGCCTTGCTGGGGTGATACGATTAAAAAAAAATGTTATAAAAATGAATTTCCAATTACTTGCTATAGGAATGTATTAGAATTATTTATGAAAGGCATAAACGTCTTGATGCCGTCTAATGATTACGTACTTTCAGTTTCTGCTCTGATGAACTTAGCTCACTGGTGCCTGCTGTATACGAATTTACTCAAGCCACAAGATTAGCAACTAGGTCCCACCCTTTTACTGTGAAACTAATAAGATGTAAACACACATTCTATTCCAGCAGCTTCTTTTCTCGCACTTCCTGCCTGTGGAATTCTCTTACCTTTACTTGCTTCCCCAACAGCTACAATCCTCAAGAATTTAAATGTAAAGTCAATAGTCATCTCCTATTTCACTAACTGGTATCCTCTCTCTCATGCTCTCATCTCATTTCTTCAGTATTCTCATCCCTCTGTTACCCACTTCCTGACACCCCCTGTATTCTGTCACTCCTCATAACTTTCCTCTTATGTAACTCCTGCATGACAGTGGCAGTATAATGCCTTGCTTGGGGTGATGTGATTATAGAAAGAAAAAAATAGAGTGACATTAAAGGTGTATATGGGAATTTGTTGGAAATTATTTTGCTATATGTATGCATTAGAATTAATGACTCAATCCATCGAAATACTAAAAGCATATATAGAAATTTGTTGGAAATTATTTTGTTAAAAAATGGCAAAGTTTAACAAATGTATCTGTAAAAAAGTGTGTTAAAAGAATGATTTTTCTATTGATACCACTATTACTCTTACTATTGTATACTCTTGTCAAGAGAGTATACAGCAATTTTATTATTTCAAAGTTATTTTTAGAATTTGAATAAAACCCAAACTTATGAAATAAAATTTATTCATTATTTTTTCTTGAGAATTTCAAACAAAAGTATTAAACATGATAAGATTATGAAAATAAATTTTTGGGGATACAATTGTTAAACTTTGACAAAAATTAACTACCAATAATTTACTGTGCAAATATATTAGAATTATTTATTAAATCCATCAAAATTTTGATTCACTTTAATGGTTAAATATTGAATGACACAGTAAATACTAAATGCATATGCAGAACTTTACTAGCAATTATTTTATTATAGGAATGAATAAGAATTATTTATTAAATCCATCAAAATTTTGATTCACTTTAATGGTTAAATATTGAATGACACAGTAAATACTAAATGCATATGCAGAACTTTACTAGCAATTATTTTATTATAGGAATGAATAAGAATTATTTATTAAATCCATCAAAATTTTGATTCACTTTAATGGTTAAATATTGAATGACACAGTAAATACTAAATGCATATGCAGAACTTTACTAGCAATTATTTTATTATAGGAATGAATAAGAATTATTTATTAAATCCATCAAAATTTTGATTCACTTTAATGGTTAAATATTGAATGACACAGTAAATACTAAATGCATATGCAGAACTTTACTAGCAATTATTTTATTATAGGAATGAATAAGAATTATTTATTAAGTACATGAAAAATTTGATTCACTCTAATTATTAAATATAGAATAATGCAGCAAATACTGACAATTGCGAAAAAATTAAACAATAATTAAACTTGTTATATTGATCAGTGGCTACATCTTTAACTTTGTTCATATTGGTAGATCTTCAGCTAATAATATTTTTCATAAAGAACAGTGGCTGTCTAAATATGCAGTATATATATATATATATATATATATATTTATTGTCATCCGCAGACAAATCTGTTTCACTGTATCACAGCTCATCAGTACAGTTAGACTCTGCTTGCTACATATATATATATATATATATATATAAAAAGGTAAAAATTTTGGGATTACCATGTATTTTTGTAACAAATATCTTAAAATGAGATATTTTATATTTTTTTAAAGTAAAAGATCAAATTTCAGTAACTACAGTGTATTTCATTTTATTTTGACAAGAATAAGCATTTTTAACTATAAATGATTATCATACAACAACATCAGATTTTGTTTTCAATAAAACCTCCACTACCTTAATTACTGCTCTACAAATTCTTGGTATACATTCCAAATTTTTTGAAAAAATAGATTGGAGAACTTCCTAAGCATTCTTCAAGCACTGAAAAAGCTCACTCTCACTCTTTGGATAATCTCTTTAAACACTCCCATCCAATTAATCCCATACTAATTTAATGGGAGAGAAATCAAAAGACTGAGGCAGGCAGGTCATAATTTCCAAAATTTTGTTTTTTAATTTTTGGCATGAAGTAATTTTGATATAATTTCAAAGAGAGTTTTAGATTTTTGTTTTGTTGACTATCAAACTCATGTTGGTTGCCATCCTTACAAGTTTCCGGCCATTGTATCAACTGATCTTCTTCAAGTATCTCATCTTCATCCTTGTTAACCTTTTAGGAATTTTGAAGCAAACTCTTTCTTGAATCTGCATGAATATACTGTTCTTCTTCCACTTAACAATGACTTGCAACATTCAATAACTCCAAAACCAATTATCAATGAGCAGACTAAGTTTTTTCTAGTCATGATGAACAGGTGTAACCTAAACGAGACTCCTTGCATTGAATTTCTATTAGGATGCAAGTTCACTCCCTACCTCAAGTGGAACTGATTTATACGATCCATCACTTAAAGTTCTAGAAAAATGATTGGTTCCTTGTACAGTTTCAGAAAGTACCTGACTTCTGTTGCTATGCATTATGTTTACAAGAGACAGATCAGACTAAAAAATGGAATATTGCTGCCATATCTGGGCTGAAGCTACCTAATCTTCACTTTCCGGTCTTGATAGGGTTGTTTATGCAGTCAAATATAAAAGGAATCAATGACAGATGAAATTCTTGACATAATGAAAAGGAAACAAAATCTAAGATACAGCACAGAATATAGAACTCTGCACAAAGAAATTTGAAACAAATGCAAGTAAGCAAAAGAGGAATGGATCAATGAAAAGTGTGCAGAAATAGAAACAATGAGTATAACAGATAAAGCAGATATGCATCAAGGAATAAGAGAACTAACAAAAGACATATGAATCAGCTGGATGCATAAAATACAATTTAAAATTTCTCATAAAAATAAAAATAGATGCACTGCTGGTAGTACTGTGAAATGGAGTGAGTATTCTCTATACAATCTAAAAATATTTATCTTTCAGTCATAGTTTATTTAATTTTCAACCTTATTGTCATAAATTTAAAAGGCATCAGAACATTTTCTTCCATTATCAAAAATTTATAGAGGAGAGGATTAAAATAAAAGTAACTGCTTTGCAAATAAATGCATGCATTAATTAACATGATTATTTTAATCTCTAAAGGAGATCCGTTTTCTTGTAGAGTTCACTCATCAAGATACTGAATGTCATACATATCAATTAAACATTAACAGTTTGTCAGGAAAACTTGAGGAAGAAAGGTCAAATGAAAAGTTAAATTAAAAATGTTGTCCCGTCTTTTCAGTTGTATCTCCAATGACACAAATGCTACTATTAGAATCGATATGAAAATTTCTATCAATTTACAGAAAATTTAATTTACTAAATCATAAAAATCAGAAAATATATCCTTTTCAAGGAAAATGTAAATGGGAAAACTTATAGTTTTTGCATGCTCATTTTATGACATATCAACACTTATTGGGTCATTTAATATTGAAGAGGGATTTTTTTATTATAGTGGAGTCAAAATGCAAACATTTGCCAGGTTTATATCAATGTCTATAGGAGACATTGGTCAGGCTTATACTTGAGTCTATAGGAATATATTTGTCAGGCTTATACTTGAGACTATAGGTAAATATTTGTCAGGCTTATACTTGAGACTATAGGTAAATATTTGTCAGGCTTATACTTGAGACTATAAGTAAATATTTGTCCGGCTTACATTTAAGTCTATAAGTAAATATTTGTCTGGCTTACAATTGAGTCTATTGGTAAATATTTGTCGGGCTTATACTTGAGTGTATAGGCAAACATTCCCCAGGCTTATACTAGAGTCTATAGGTAAGCATTGGTCAGGCTTATACTTGAGTCTATAGTTGTACATAATCTGTAACAAAATTATATGATATGTCAGGAAAGTAGTCAGCCATTTATCAAAAGAAAAAAAACCTACCAAGAATAAAAGCATCATATTCCTCTTCAAAGTATACGCCTTGGTAATTCGCATACTTATCAAAATAGCCTTTGTATTTTTTTAAAGGCCTTTCAGGATCACTGTCAGCTGTCACCTGATATTTTCTGTCATCTCATCCATGATGCGAAATCTGTCTTCAAACATTGTGCAGGCTCATTCAATGTCAATGTTAAATGAACCAATATCTTTACATTATAAAAGATTTTCTTAAAAATGACACAATTGAAGAGATCCTTAAAAGGTGTTTAAGGATACAAAAGGTGCTTCTCTCACATTGGTTGAGACAAAATCACATTGTCACATGAAAACCATTCGTGATGTCACTCCTGATAGTGACCCAAGCAATAGTCACAGTCTTTCAGCTAACAGTAACCAAGGAAGAAGGTGGTTCCATTCTGCCCAGGCAATGGCCAAACAGAAGTATCTTCAAGTTATATGTAAGACCTTTTCCTTTTGTTCCTCCTGATACTTTGCTTTGCATTAGATATAATAGATATGTATTTCTCTATGTATGGACACTTGTTTGTATATGTGTATTATTGTGTATGTCATAACATAAAAGTCTCTTTGAGAGCAAGTGTTCGTACATTCATATCATTTCTCTGTTCCACCTTGCCATTATATGGTGATAATATCATTTACTAACACACGTGTGAATGGAATAAGATATATTCCTTCATTAAGGAAAATTAAGATATATCCCTTCAGATGGATGGAATCGCCTTCATCTCACATTTCTATGACATATTTCAAATGAGATACGACACCCTGAACTTTTTTTAAGGTAAGGACAAAATTCAAACATCAGTATACACCTTGAAAGCTGAATTATATACCAGTCTAATGTACCCAAAAAGATCTAGAACTCAACATATTTTTTTGTCTCAGTGGTTAAATAAAATTAACAGTTCAAACAATGTAAATATACATTTACACTATTTACAATGTCAGCCAGTTAAGTGCCATATGTGATACTTGCTTGAATGATCATGTCTATTTCAATCCATGACTGACTAGGCAGAAGATTTTTTGCAGTAGGTTGCCATTTTTTCTGCAGTAGACAGGTTGTCAACCAAGGCTATAGAAACCAGCCTGAAGTTTGACCATGGTCATACTCTTTTGATCTATGAATGACTAGACAGAAAATTTTCCCTGGTAGGTAGCCATTCCTTTCTGTGGTAGACTGGTGGCCAATCAAGGCTATAGAACTCAATCTGTCTTGCTATTTATCTCAGCTGATGGATTCATACTTTTCCCAAGGGTATTTGTGTGTAAGTGAATGTGACGGGAATTTAAACTTTGTTCTTCGACTTCTCATTCCAAGCCAATATCCAATGTAAATAATGTATTTTGATTGAAGTACCATCTCAGCCAATATTTACATTTTTATTGAAGTACCATCCTAACCAATGTTTACCTTTTAATTGAAATAATGACCCAACCAATGTTCATCCTTTGATTGAAGGACTGATCTAACCTTTTGACTGAAGTACTAGCCTAGCCAATATTAACATTTTCATTGAAGTACCAGCCCAACCAATGCTTACCTTTTAATTGAAGTAATGGCCCAACCAATGTTCATCCTTTGATTGAAAGACTGATCTAAACTTTTGATTGAAGTACCAGCCCAGCCCAGTCAATATTTACATTTTCATTGAAGTACCATCCTAACCAATGTTAACCTTGTAATTGAAATAATGACCCAATCACTGTTCATCCTTTGATTGAAGTACTAATTTAACCTTTTGATTGAAGTACCAACCCAGCCAATATTTAAAGTTTTATTGAAGTACTGGCCTAACTAATGTTTACTTTTGACTAAAGTAATTATAAAAAACTGATTTTGACATTAAATAACTCAGCTTAGATTATTATGTTATTAAAATAAGCAATATAAGTTCCATTTCTATGTAAAAAAATTATCACCTGACATAACATGGCTTCACTCTGTTTTTTCTACAAATATTTTCATGGCAGATGTTCTGATGAGATTTTTTTCCATGGTACCCTGTCCACATGAATTTAAGCATACTACTAGATTGCCATCCAGGTCCCACCCTTGTACCATTGAAATAGTTAAATGTAACTGTCACTTCTACTCCAACAGTTATTTTTCTCACACTTTCTGCCTGTGGAACACCCTTCTATTTATTTGTTTCCTTGATAGCTACAATTTCCAAAAATTTAAATGCAACATAAATTGCTACCTTCTGTCTTCTTGAATCCCTTTCATCTTTTCTTCAATACCAACTGTACCCAGTCGTTTCTCTTGCTGTAACCTCCTGTGCACTAGTGGCAGTCTCACCTTGCATGGGGTGAAATGATTAAATAAAAAAAAAAAGGAAATTTGCAGCTTTTATGCATTGCAAACTTAAAGTATGACTAATTTTGAATGGGAATAGTTAGGATCATGTTTGAGCCCTACAAAATAACTGGATGATTGAAAAATGAATAAAAAAGAATAATATCATATTTCCAGCCTTCCATACTTATAAACAACAGCAGATGATGATCCCACCCCCTTTCACATCAAAGAAAAAATAAACTATTTTGGGGTCTGGAAACATTCAAAATATTGTTTTTTAACATCATGCTCTTTTTAGATAATGGCAAAAACATGGACGCTTGTTGGTCGTTCGTCAAAGCAAATTGCTGCAAGGGGAACTTTTGAAAAGAAACAATTCCTATATTTGGATAAAAGGCATGAGATCACATTGTAAATATTGTATAACTCGCAGTATGGCCCGGCATTGCTCAGGTGTAATGAAAGCTCTGAAAACTAATCCATGGTCCTGAAGCTCAGACTCTTTGGACATTGGCACGAAAGACTAAAAAGCAATAGTTATTTCCAGTTAAAGCAAAACTGTAGACTGAAAGAAAAATGAATGGATGTAAATCAAATTTTGATTTCCTGGTAATGATATCAAATAAGTTTTTTTTGTCATAAACTGAATTTTGAAGGCTAAATAAGTCTTCTGAGTAAATGGTATCATGGCTGAGACTAAGAACTACAATTATACCTATTTAGAGCCAAACCTGAAGCAAAAACTAAAATAAAAGGGCTGAAAAACTGATTTTGATCAGACCCGATAGGATATCGGAGCATCGATTTCCAATATCGAAGTCAAATAAGTCATCCAAGGATAAACTAACCTAAGTAAGTCCATGAAAACTTATCGTACCCATCGGGAGTAAAATTGGAGAAAATGAGCCATACTGATGGCTGAATATCAGTTTTTGATCAGATTTGATAGAATATCGGGGGTATCAATTTCCAATATTGGGGATATTATCAATTTTCTGCACTATTGTAAGAACTGCAGCCTTGAAACTTCTGAATATCATTTCTTATGTCTTTGTCTATAAGTGTATCAAATTTGATTAAAATCGGACCACTCCTTCTATAACCAGATTTTTTCGATTATCAATTTTCGATATTTATCAGGGGGTACCTCGACACAAAACCTAGCTAAGAACACTCACAGACACTTATAGTACAACTGTGTAAATTTTTAAGAAAATCGGTTCAGCTGTTTTGGAGTCTATAGGTAACAGACACACACAGACACACACACATACACATATACACACAAACACACAAACACAAAGTTCTATTTAAAAATAAGTTTAGATTAAAAAAAACCTACCTTCCCATGAAATCATCCTTCCCTGCCACATCATGATCATACACAGTTAATTCGAGACAGTTTGTTTGGTCATCATACATCCGCAGGTCAAATTGTTCCAACCATCGAGGATTCAATGTGTTTGGTTTGAACTGAAAATTAAGAAAATGAATATAGATTAAAAAATGACAGGATATAAGTACACAGAAGTAAAAAACTGCCCCAAAAAAGGCAGAATAAGTTTCTTAACTCTTGATTTTTTTTCTTCCTGTTTTTTGAACTTGGTTTTTGCCTAGGATTAGGATTCCGGCTTTTTTTAAAGCTTATGTAGCCCAGCACCATATAAGCAGTAAGCAGCTGACAGGCCAGGTAGCAATCCAGTGTGTCACATTGACAAAGTGAGCTACGTCACAAATATCACTACATGCAGAATTACGTTACGACCTTGGATATGCACAAAGTTATACAAAACTCAACAATGATGTCACTGATAGGATCCTTGGGTTCGTTGAAATGTGGATGTGAGTTGGAAAGAATTAAGAAATTAAAGAACTCAGGGGTGGAAGGAGGAGAGAATGAAATAACAGATTTGTTCTTGGGTACCCTGAGATGTGAAGCTTTAAGGGAAATTTTTACCATGACTTACCCAGAGGTGTTGGAACAAATGACTTTTGAGGAAATTGTTGGAGTCATTAAAAAGAATATTAGACTGAAGAAAAAACTGGTTATTATTTTTTTTATAATCATATTGCCCCAAGCAAGGCATTTTATTGCCACTGTTTTGCAGGGGGTTACATAGGAGGAAAGCTATGAAAAAGAGTGACATGTTATAGGGGATATGAGAAGGATGAGAATACTGATGAGAGTGGAGTGAAAGAAGAAAGGAACATGAAAGAAAGGATGCAAGTTAGTGAGATAGGAGATGACTATTGACTTTACATTTAAATTATTGGAGATTATAGTTGTTGGGAAAGCAAGTAAATGAGAAAAAAAGCTGCTGGAGTAGAATTTGCATTTACAATTTAGTTGCTAATCTTGTAGCTTGAGTAAATTTATATATAGGGGAACCAGTGAGCTAAGTTCATTGGAGCAGAAGCCGTGAAAGTATTTGTAGAAGAGAAACAGGGAAGCCACATTGCGCCAATGAGAAAGTGACTGTATCCAAGCTGCCAAGTCGGTACCTATCACATTACAGATTGCTGAGAGGACCAAGTTTCTGGAAGCCAGGCAGTGCTCAGAGGAATTTGTGATGCAATACTTGCATAGGCTTAAGGAGTGAACTATATATTACGAGTTCGAAAAATTAGGAATGCAAGTAATGTAGGTGAAAGACAAATTGATTCTTCTAAGGTTGATTGAGGGATTACCATGTTGGAGTGCATGCAAATGAACTTGGACAAAAAGTATTGAGTTTTTACAACAGCTGGAGTTAATCAAAGAATTCAATAAATTGCCCTAAGGGCTTGAAACTACAAGATGAATATGACTAAGAGTGAAATGCAAATATTGTAGAAGAGTGCATGAAAGGAACAAATACAAACGTCTGGCGTTAGGGAAACTATGTTTGAATTGTGGAAGAAGGAATCATTCTCAGAGTGTATGTAAATATGAGAAACAAGTAGAGAAAATGCGAATGGTAAAAACATCCTCTTCTGAATAAAAAAATGATAAAAACATCCTGTTCTGAAGAAAAAAAAATGGTTAAAACATCCTCTTCTGAATAAAAAAAAAATGGTAAAAACATCCTCTTCTGAAGAAAAAAAAATGGTAAAAACATCCTCTTCTGAAGAAAAAAAAAATGGTAAAAACATCCTCTTCTGAAGAAAAAAAAATGGTTAAAACATCCTCTCTGAAGAAAAAAAAACCGATAAAAACATCCTCTTCTGAAGAAAAAAAATGGTAAAAACATCCTCTCTGAAGAAAAAAAACGATAAAAACATCCTCTTCTGAAGAAAAAAAAATGGTAAAAACATCCTCTCTGAAGAAAAAAAAATGGTAAAAACATCCTCTTCTGAAGAAAAAAAAATGGTTAAAACATCCTCTCTGAAGAAAAAAAAACGATAAAAACATCCTCTTCTGAAGAAAAAAAATGGTAAAAACATCCTCTCTGAAGAAAAAAAAATGGTAAAAACATCCTCTTCTGAAGAAAAAAATGGTAAAAACATCCTCTTCTGAAGAAAAAAAGAGGAGCTTGCAGCTTCTCTTTTTTTTTTTTATTTGCAGTAAATGTGCTAAGAAAAAGTCGAGAGATTATCAGAATAAATGGTCATGTATTTAATATGCAGGTGGATACTGGTAGCAAATTAATGTTCATACCAAAGAATTTTTAGATTAAGTTGGGACAACCTATATTAAAAAAAAAAATATTTAAAATTAAAGCAGTTTGATTGATCAACCATGGAGTCAATGGGTTTCTTTCAGGGCACTTTTAAAACAGGTACACAATTTGAAGTAATTCCAATTGTGGTAAGGATCATGGGATGTTAGGAATCAGCATATTAAAAGTAGAAACAGCAAAGCTGATAACTTCCATTGAAACATGAGGAAGTGGAATAGGATTGTTGAAAGGGTATAAAGTGAATATTTGGTTGAAAGAGAATTATCACCCTAAATATATAGAGGTGAGAAAAGTTCTGGTTCACTTACTTCCTTTGATGGTGGCAAAATTAAACAGAATGATCCAACAGGGCATTCTGAAAAAGGCGACTTAAGGTGGAAATAACTGGGTGTCACCTATTGTGACGATAAAAAAAAGCTGATGGAGACTTAAGGATATGTGGTGACTACAAGGTAGGAACAAATCACCAAATATGCTCTGATTCATTTCCATTGCCTAATATTAAAATTGTGAGCCACGAGCTGGCGAATATGGAATGTCTGTTAAGTGCCATACATGATACATGCTTTCAAAAGAGACATGACTGACTGGGCAGAAGATTATCCCACAGTAGGTTACCATTGCTTTCTGCGGTAGACTGGTTGCCAGCCAAGACTATAGAACCCAATCTATCCTATTATTTAACCCATAACTGGAAGAAAGAGATGGATTAATACCTTTCCCAAGGGTATTTGTGCATAAGTATATGCCATGAATTCAATTGGAACTAAAATATGGAATACTTTGCCAAAATTTTTAAGTATGCATACAACCAAATTGAGATTGATGAGAATTTTACAGAAATTGCTACAGTTAACACCCTCATAAGTTTGCTAAGATAGACTCGTCTACCGTTTGACCTCCAGTCACAATTCTCAGAAAAATGAAGGTGTGCTATTAGCAATAATAAGTAACAAAATTATATATCAGGATGATATAGGAGCAAAAACCTAAAGAAAAATTAAAATATCAAGTTAATAAGATTAAAAATTAAAATATCAAGTTAATAAGATTAAAAATTAAAATATCAAGTTAATAAGATTAAAAATTAAAATATGTTAATAAGATTAAAAATTAAAATATCAAGTTAATAAGATTAAAAATTAAAATATCAAGTTAATAAGATTAAAAATTAAAATATCATGTTAATAAGATTAAAAATTAAAATATCATGTTAATAAGATTAAAAATTAAAATATCAAGTTAATAAGATTAAAAATTAAAATATCATGTTAATAAGATTAAAAATTAAAATATCAAGTTAATAAGATTAAAAATTAAAATATCATGTTAATAAGATTAAAAATTAAAATATCAAGTTAATAAGATTAAAAAAGACAAGATAAACAGTGAACAGAGACAAGTGCAATTTTGTTTGTAAGAATTTGTTGTATTTGGGCAATCAGATATCGAAAAAAGGCAAAGCACCTGATGAGAGGTTGGCAAAGAAGATTACAGATATAGTGACTCCAACAAATAAGGACTGATTTGGGACAGATAAATTTCTACAGCAAATATATTCCAAGGTACAGTAAAATATTTGAGCTGTTTGTGGAGTTATGCAAGAAAAGCATTGAGTTTAAATTGATGCAAAGGCAAAATAATGCTTTTGAAACGCTAATAACAACAATGAGGAGAAAACCGATAATAATAGTGTTCAATCCTAAAAAAGAAATAACTGTAATCACAGATGCAAGTGAGAAAACGATCGCTGCCATTTTATCACAGGAGGAACATCTAATTACATATTTGTGAAGGAAGTTAATGCTGGCAGAGATTAATTATTCAAATATTGAGAAAAAGGCATTAGCGATTGTTTGAAGCATAGAGAGGGCACAGAATTTTTTGTTAGATAAAAACTTTTTGTTAAAGTCAGACCACATTTCTTTGGAATTTATTTTCGACCCGAAGAAAGAATTACTGAAGATTACATCTTCAAGGATACTGTGTTGGGCAATGAAAATCATGGCGTTTGATTTTGACATAAAATAGGTGAAAGGAAATGCGAATGCCTTGTCAAGGTTTCAGTTTATTTATGGAACAGAAGAGAAGCACAAATCTGGTGAGGATAGAATAATACACTGGGTGGAGACAGACATGCTTCCTATAAATAGACTTAAAAGTTCCGGTG
This sequence comes from Ascarosepion bandense, assembly GCA_037127315.1. Taxonomy (NCBI): domain Eukaryota; kingdom Metazoa; phylum Mollusca; class Cephalopoda; order Sepiida; family Sepiidae; genus Ascarosepion; species Ascarosepion bandense. The sequence goes on from JBBBDQ010000707.1 coordinate 4,886,782, forward strand.
TTAAGCAGAATAATTAAAAGAATAAGTAACAAGTAATTGCTCAATGGTAGAAGGAAAGACACAAGTTGACCATACAGAATGATATAGTATATAATGGAGACATAGCAGTAGCTCCACGAGTGTTGGGAAAAGATGTGTTGAGAGGAGTGTGTGATAATGTGCATTGTAGAGTAATGACAACACAGAGAAACTGCAAGCATGGTGCTCAGGATATTCGAAAGATGTTGAGAGGTATATTACCAGATGTTTAAAATGTAATGAAATAAGAAATTTCAGGCAAAAAGAAATCATTTGTGGCCTAAGAAAGCACAGCCCTGGAATAGAGTGCATATGGACGATGCACATATCAGGGATATGGGATCATTTTTAATACTAGTACTGGCTTGGCAGCTCGACTTCAGCCACTTTCTCACTGACGGGATGTGGCTTCCCTCTGTCTGTTCTTTAAATATTTTCATGGCTTCTGCTCCGATAAACAAGTCACTGATGCCTCTGTCACAGGAGTTTACTCATACAACCAGACTGGTAACTGGGCCTCACCCATTCACAGTTAGATCAACCAAATGCAGACAACAATTCTACTCCATCAGCTTCTTTTCTCGCACTTCTTGCCTGTGGAACTCTCTTCCATATTCTTTCTTTCCTGACAGCTATAACCTCAAGGAGTTTAAATACAATCTCTTAACCACTTGACTCTAGTTCTTTCTACATCACTCTCTATATCTTTTCCTTTCTCTCTACCTTTGCAACTGTCATCACACCTGTATTCCCATCCTTCTCTTGCTCCTTTCTCTGACACCTCCTGTAACTGGCTCATCTTTCTCTTTACTCTCCTCCTATCTAATCTTTTACTCTTATGTAGCCTCCCTGCTTGGGGTGAAATGATTAAAACAAAAAAATGTGTACTAAGGTTGGCCAGAGGTGATCAAAGTAAAGGTTTAAAAAACGACCACAGTAAAACAGGTTTTAAGAACCATGTTTACAAGAAATGCGGTGTCTCAAACGGTAGTTACAGACAATACACCTGAATTTTTGGATGAGAGTTTGCCTGGTTAAGACAGATTGGATGCATCCTGTATAAGATATATACCATCTAAAGTCTCTTGGGATAACAGGGAGAATGATCCAAACAGTGAAAAAGATTTTGAAGGCGTTTTCATCTAACAGTGAGAGTTTGAGTTTTGTTTAACGGCATATCAATCTCTGTTGGTTATTTAATGCCAAAAAGGTGGGGGTTAAAGGTATTTTTTTTAAATGCTTGGTTATAGTGAGAAGGTTGATTTAGTCAGATTTTAATGAAAATTTTTTATTTTTATTTTAGAAAACTGAAGATGTCTTCTAGTTTTGTATTAAAAATGTATTGATGGTAATAATTTTCTCCTTCAAAAATGTATATTTTTCTATAAAAGTCTATTTTTATGTATATATTTCTATAAAAGTCTATTTTTATGTATATATTTCTATAAAAGTCTATTTTTATACTTTCATTGTGTTTTGATCCCAGTTTGGGAATTAACTAGTTGCCCATAGCTGGGACCCTAACAGGTGCTACCATTCTGGCTCAGGGTGGGCCTGGGAACAACAGCAATTAAAGGGTGGTTCCATTCTCCTCACAACCTCTCAATCAGAGGCCCTGCTGCCGGATGCAGTTTACCATCATACCCAGGACCAAAAACCGGAAGAGGTGAATTTCCTGTTACAGTGAGGAAACAACACAGCCATAATTGAAAAGAAAGAGCAGTATATTTTAGGGCATGCTGACCAGTTTAGAAGTAGAAATGTCTTGGAGGATATGGAAATGGAAGATCAAGAACATGAAGAGGAAGGAAGGTGCAATGATGAAGCAAAGCAGAAAATGAAAGTGCTGGAGCAAAGAAAGACATAGAGTTGCAGAAATGAGATGAGCAGGATATGGAATTGAATGAAAGTGAAAAAACAGATGAATATGAGGAGGATAAAGAAACACTGAAGTCAACATTGAAGAGACAAGAAAAGTAAACAGGACAATATAAGACAAAAATAGTTAGAACGACTGACAGAAAGAACAACGGTGTATGACTGCTCTGGTTTCAAGAGGGTGTAGTATCCCATGCAAATGAGCCTGGCACCATATAAATAGTAAGCAGCTGACAGGACAGGCAGCAATCGAGTGCATCACATTGACAAGGAAAGCTATGTCACGAATATTACTATACGCAGAATTATGTCACAACTTTGGATACACACAGAGTTATATGAGACTCAATAGTCTACTTAAACTCTATACTTATAATGTCTCCACTTGAACTCTGAAATTTTATACATTATTTCATATTTTTTTCTCTTCAATAGGAGTAGATACTATTGCCCAGTTCACACTCCTGGTCTTTTGAACAGTAGAAGAAGTTTATTTCTATGGCCTGAAATAATTTATTTAAGTAAAGAATAATAGCATTCGAGTGTCATTCAACTTATATTTTGAACTGATTACTTTGGTGACTATTGAGATCTAAACCCCTCTTCTCTGTGTTGTAAGTTCTGTCTTTGTATGTCATTGTAACTATTGTACTGTTCTGTGTATATCCGTTTAGCATCGGATAGTATGCAGTACACTTTCTCTGTGTATCCATTTTGGCAAGACAACAATTTAGTATCGTTGAAGTTATCGCTAACATTTTTGTTAAGATTTAGAAACTCTACATTTCATTCAATTTCGTAAAACAATCAATAAAATTTGAATAAGCTAGTTTGTTTAATAAAATAGTTTGACAAAAACTCTACTTTGCTGTTTAATAATTTCTTCAATTTAATTTAATAGGATTTCTTAGTTTGGACTTTATGAAAATGTTTGATGGGAAATCAATTAAAAATATTGCCATAATATCAATTTTATATTGCTTTCAAAAAATGAAGTTTTAAGTGTAGATACTGCATATTTAGCCTTGCTATTCATGTAGACCAAGTGCCCATAGCCCAGAGGTAGAATCGCCGACTGACGCCAATTTGGTTGGGTTTCAATCCTCAGTTAAAAACAATCGGAGTCTAACCGTACTGATGAGCTGTCATACAGCAAAACAGATCAGAGGATGTGCATTGTGGTGCATTGGATATCGGCTCGGAACAAGAAATCAGGGAGCCGAGTTTGAATTCCAGCTGAATTCACTGCATTCACTTATGCGCAAATACCCTTGGGAAAGGTATTAATCTGTCTATTCCTTCCAGTTATGGGTTAAATAACAGGACAGATTGGGTTCTATAGCCTTGGTCGGCAACCAGTCTACCGCAGAAAGCAATGGCAACCTACTGCGGGATAATCTTCTGCCCAGTCAGTTATGTCTCATTCGAGACATGATCGCCCAAGCGTGTCTCACGTATGGCACTAACTGACTGATTTATGTAGAATTCTTTCAAGCAGGAAAAACAAGGTCAAGTGATTTACTGATAAAGGTAATCAAAACCAAAATGGCAGAGCCTACAAGAAATGGCTGTCAACATTTTCATGGGCATTTATTTTCAGTATATGGCAGCTCTCTATTTTTCTCAAAATGAGCATGGTCCTCAGTATGACGGTAAACTGCATCCAGCAGCCAGGCCTCTGATTGGGAGTTTGTGAGAAGCATGGAACCACCTCTTAATTTCTGTAGTTCCCAGGTCTACCCTGACTCGGAGTGGTAGCACCTGTTAGGGTCTCACCTATGGGTAAATAGTTAACCCCCAAACTGGAGTCAAAACACTGTGAAAGTATAAAAATAGACTTTTATAGAAATATATATAAATATAAAAATAGACTTTTATAGAAAAATATACATTTTTGAATGAAAAATATTACCAACAATACATTTTTTGAAGAAAAAAAAATTACCATTATACATATTTGAAGAAAAAAAAAATATTGGCTTCATACATTTTTGAAGGAAAAAATTATTACCAGCAATACATTTTTGAATACAAAACTAGAAGGCATCTTTAATTTTTTAAAATAAAATAAAAATAAAAACTTATTTCATCAAAAAATCTGACTAAATCAACCTTCTTACGATAACCGAACATTAAAAAAATATCTTTAAACTCTACCTTTTTGGCATTAAATAACCTACAGAGGTTGATATGCCGTTAAACAAAACTCAAACTCAAAATGAGCATCAGCATGGATGATGCTAGTCTTTGAGAAAGCAACACATTGCTACTCCTTGACCTCACTCTCTCAACCAACCTCAAGTTGAACGACTACATTGAATCTACAGCTGTATCTACTGCTAGGAAGATTGGCTCATTGTGCCGGGCCAGAAAGTTTTCTTGTCAGAATCTATCAAGCACATTTACAAATCTAACATTTGTCCATGTATTGAATACTGTGGCCATATCTGGTTGAGTGCTCCTGCTATTCAGCTCAAGGTTCTTGACAAAATCCAAAGGAGGATCTGCAATATAATCAATCCTGACTTGGCAACCTGCTTTCAGTCATTTTCTCACCTACGTGATGTAGCTTCCCTCTGTCTTTTCTACAAAAATTTTCGTGGCAACTGCTCTAATGAACTTCTTTTCTTGGAGCCCCGACCACACATCAAGGTCACACCCTTTTACCATTAAAATAGTTAAATGTAACTCCTCGTCTACTGTAACAGTTTCTTTTGTCACACTTCCTCTCTGTGGAACTTTCTTCCATTTACAATCTCCAAAAATTCAAATGTAACATCAATTGCCATCTTCTATCTCCTTGATTCCATCTATCTCTTATTTTTTTATCTTTTCTTCAACACCCCCTGTACCTTTTTTTTCTCTCACTGTAACCCCCTGCATGCCAGTAATGATCCTTAATTGCTTGGAGTGAAATGATTAAAAAAAATACAATCAGGCAACAATGCAGCAGTGAAAATATTAAGAAATCTGATTGGATCAGAAATGGCAAAATAACCTTTGACGAGATTTGAACTTGCATTTTGCAGATTTCATATAAGGTAATACCAAAAATATATTTTAAAAATACACAGAAACTATCAAAGTTTTTTCTTCACAAAATTGCATGTGACACATGCCAAAATAAAAAAAAACTTTTCATTATAAAATAGGTTTGATGAGAATGACCAGACTTTGTGGCATCACAGAAAGCAAATATGAAATAATTTTTTGCACAAAATTTTAAAAAAGGAAAACAAAAATCAAGATTTACACAGAAAATCCTTATCTGGTAATTGTAGTTTATAAATAAATCTATGCATTCAATTTTATCCTTCAGATAAAATTATATGAAGAGTTATGTCTCCAAAATATACTTTTGCTTTTCCAGTAAATAAAACCATTTTAACTCGATTATTGTTAGCATAATGTGAGAAAAGTTCCTCAACTTAAAATGGGAGAAGATCTTACTTAAAACAGTAGAAAAAGGAAATTTGTCTTAAAATGGTAAAAAAAGAAACCCTGATTTAAAATTGTTCAAAAAAAGAAATCATGTCTTAAAATGGTAGAAAAGGAACCTTAACATAAATGGTAAACAAAGAAGCTATGACATAATGTGGTATATGAAAGAACCTTAATATCAGATGGTAGAAACAGGAACTTTAATATAAGATCACTGAAAAAGGACTCTTAACATAAAATGGTAAAAAAAGGAAACTTGTCTTAAAATGGTAGAAAAAGGAACATTGTCTTAAAATAATGTCTTAAACAAAGTAACTCTAACATTTTATGGTAGAAAAAGGAACCATGGCATAAATTAGAAAAAAAATCAACCTTAACATAAATGGTAGAAAAAGGAACAATGACATAATATGGTAGACAAAGGAATCCTGTCTTAAAATGGTAGAAAAAGTAACAATCTTAAAATGCTAAAAAAAAGAACTTTGTCTTAAACATGACCATTTATTGGAATGAAAGCAGCAATGGCACACAGCCCGAATCCATCATAAAAATTGAAGATGTGGATTTAGTAAATACTAAAAACCTCAGATATCTTGGCATATGGATCAATTATAACAAATTAAGTATCAGAGAAAAGAAAATCAAACAGAGAATGTGCTGTGCCAGGGGTAGTTTCACTCTACACCGCAAATTGCTACAAAACCAAGACATCAACCTGAAAACTTCAATCATGTTCTGAAATAAATTTGTCAAATCGAGACTTTCATATGAATGCCATGCATGGTATTAAATCCATTCAGAAATCTCTAAACTTTAAGCTATATATGACTGCTTTCTAAGATCAATGGTGAAGAAAGGCTTTGAGCATGTGAAAACAGTGGGCCTCAGCATAGATCATTCTGCTTTGAACAGTGTGGTTTAGCACTACAAATTCGCAAAGAACTGTACCAAATAAGAGAAGCCACATCACTTACAATTGCCTAAGAACGTAATGTGGGTAGGGAAAAGTACTTTGCTCATTTGCTAACTAAAACTCTCGCTTGATTGGATCTTGCCAAGGTTGACAATGGGAGTAACAGCTTTTTGTTTCAATTGCCTAAGATGGTAATGTGAGTATGGGAAAGTGTTTTGCTCATTTGTTTACTCAAACTTTCACTTGATTGAATATTGTCCAAGGTTGGCAATGGGAGTAATAGATTTTGTTGCAATTTGCCAAGGCAGGTAATGTACTTATGCGAGTATGGTCGAATTAACTTTTCTCTGTCAGACAGTGCAACAACTAAAATGGATATCACATGTAACTTGAAGAGAAAATAATGACATAATCAAGATGTTGATATTTCATGCTAATTCAAATAAATGGTTAGGAAGAAAATACACATCAATATTAAAAAGTGCAGTAACAGCTACTACATTTGAGAAAGCCGTTTTCCTGAAAAATTGTTTAAAGAGAAAGATTTTATAAATTCTAACTGAAAGCAATACTGGCTGCTTGGTCAATGAATGCCAAATGTTTCCTTGTAAGGAAAAGGCAAATATTAACTTTACTGTTGTCATTTAAATCTCTTTCTTTATACATCTGAAGAAGGCCATGAAACAGACCAGACAATATATTGGGGTAATTGTCTCAACAACAAAAAAGAAAAAAGTTCAACTTATTTCTCTGAAAAATTGTTTAAAGAGAAAGATTTTATAAATTCTAACTGAAAGCAATACTGGCTGCTTGGTCAATGAATGCCAAATGTTTCCTTATAAGGAAACAGCAAATATTATCATTACTGTTGTCATTTAAATCTCTTTCTTTATACATCTGAAGAAGGCCATAAAACAGACCAGACAATATATTGGGTTAATAATCTCAACAAGAAAAAGTTTGACCAATTTCCCTGAAAAATTGTTTTAAGAAAAAGATATCATAAATTTCAACCGAACTCAGTATTGGCTGCTCGTTTAATGAATGACAAATGTTTTCAAGCAGAGAAATGGCTAATATTACCATTACCATTACCATTAAAAATCCTATAAGAATTTTCTTCATTTTTTCTGCTGATTTTGGAAAAATATGCTAATCTAGTTTTGAGAAAAATTTTTCTTTTTTTCTCTTTAAATCAATTATAAAATTAATTTTTGATTTGTATTTCTATAATTACTGGGATATAATTTCCTCCTGAAAAGCCTAACAAATATTTAAGAAGGCAGAAAAATATGAGCCAAGTAAAAATATTATTCAAAATAAAAACAGAAATCCATGACTGTCATGTGCAACTTATAATTAGAATGATCGAAATAAAAATGGCTTCTGATATGAGCAAAAGTACAAAGAGAAATTGAGAAGGGGAAAAAAACAATCTGTAATTCCCTATCAAGTTACTTTCAGATGACAGCGGGTAACAATTTTTAGTTACAACTTAGAGGTTTTACACAAGAACCATTCACTCTCCATATCTCACTTGATTGAACCATGTCAAGGTTGATAATGGGAGCAATGATTTTTTTTTTGTGACAATTGCCTAAGCAGGTGATGTAGTTATGAGAGAGTTGTTTACTAAAGTACCACAATCATATTCTTTTGATTAGATGATGACAAAATTGATAATTAGAGATTTTACTTAAGTGCCACTCACATTGTCTATCTCACTTATTTGAACCATGTCAAGGTTGATAATGGAAGCAGAGATTTTTTTGTCACAATTGCCTAAGCAGGTGATGTAGTTATGAGAGAGTTGTTTACTAAAGTACCACAATCATATTCTTTTGATTAGATGATGACAAAATTGATAATTAGAGATTTTACTTAAGTGCCACTCACATTGTCTATCTCACTTATTTGAACCATGTCAAGGTTGATAATGGAAGCAGAGATTTTTTTGTTTGAACATTTTCAAGGGTGATAATGAGGTAATGGATTTTTGGTGCAATTGCTTAAGTAGATAATTTAGTTATGGGAGAGTGATTTGCTCAAGTGCTTACTCACCCATCTCTTGATAGGACCATGAAATGGGAGTGATAGTTTTTTGTTGCAATTGCCTAACAAAATTTTTTCATTATTGTTTACTCAATGCAAGCCCCAAGAGCTCCTCAAGGTAGAAGGTTATTCAATGAGATTGCTGTAAGGGTGTAAGGAGAGGAGCTAGAGGTGCATATTATGAGGTTATAGATAGAATAGGTAAAATAATGGGAGTGTGAGTTATTAAACCTTTTTCGCTTAATCTTGAATGGACCTTGTCAAGGTTGACAGTAGGAGGAGCAGCTTTTTGTTGCAGCTGCCTAAGCATTTAAAGGAGTTATAAGAAAGTTACTTACTAAAGTGCTTATACACACTCTTTCTTGATTGGATCATGTCAAGGTTGACAATGGGAGTAACAACATTTTGTTACAATTACCTACGAACATAATGTGGGTAGGAGAAAGTACTTTGCTCATTTGCTAACTAAAACTCTCACTTGATTGGATCTTGCCAAGGTTGACAATGGGAGTAACAGCTTTTTGTTTCAATTGCCTAAGATGGTAATGTGAGTATGGGAAAGTGTTTTGCTCATTTGTTTACTCAAACTCTCACTTGATTGGATATTGTCAAGGTTGACAATGGGAGTAATAGATTTTGTTGCAATTTGCCAAGGCAGGTAATGTACTTATGAGAGTGTGGTTGGACTAACTTTTCTCTGTCAGACAACGTAGTATTCCAGTTATTAGACAAGTTAGTAAAGAGTCTGTAATTTCATATCAGTCAGTCAGTTTAGGTGCCATATGTGATACACGCTTGGGCGATCATGTCTCGAAACAGACATGACTGACTGGGCAGAAGATTATCCCGCAGTAGGTTGCCATTGCTTTCTGCGGTAGACTGGTTGCCGACCAAGGCTATAGAACCCAATCTGTCCTGCTATTTAACCCATAACTGGAAGGAATAGACAGATTAATACCTTTCCCAAGGGTATTTGTACGTAAGTGAATACAATGGCTTCAACTGGAATTCGAACTCGGTCAGGTGAGTTTAAAATGACTGGAGGATTTGTGGATAAAAAGAGAGTATTAAAACAAATAGGAAATAAATTAGAATACAATATTAAGTTTAATTTTTCACATGAACATATTTAAATTTCTTTATTTCAAAATTATTCTACCACAAGCAAGACAGGACTGCCACTGGTGCACAGGGGATTACAGTGAAAGAAAAACAAGGTAGAGGGGGTGTCAAAAAAAAGGATGGATGGGATTCAAGGAGATAGAAGATGACGGTTGATGTTGCAGTTAAACTTTTGGAGACTGTAGCTACCAAGGAAGCAAGTAAACAGAAAGAAGTTCCACAGATGGGAAATGCAAGAAAAAAAGAATAGAAGAGGCGGATACATTTAATTATTTCAATGGTAAAAGAGTGGGACCTTGATGCCAATCTAATAGTACTCATTAATTCATGTGTTCAGGGCACGAGGGAAAGAAGCTTGTCAGAGCAGTTGCTATGGAAATATTTGTAGAAAAGACAGAGGGAAGTCACATCATGTCGATTAGAAAGTGACTGAATTTTCAATGCCAAGTCAAGATTGATTATATTGTAGATCCTCTTTTGGATTTTGTAGAGAACCTCAAGGTGAATAGCAGGAGCAGAGATAGCAACAGCATTCAATGCACAAACAAATGATAGATTTAAAAATATGCAAGATGGATGGATGAACAGTATTAATTTAGTGTATGTCAATGACTTGACAAATATTTATCTTATAAACAAAACAATAGAACAAATATGATGCATATATTTAATCTAAATAACTGCACACAATATCAAGAACTGTCTGTAAAGAACGAAAGGAACAATGAAAAATATGCCAGGAGATAAATCAATAATCGACGAACTAATATCAGTAAAAGAATATGATTACACATTGTCAGGATATTTAATGTTGTATACGATAAAAATCATAACGAATTAATAGATTGATAGACACAGAAGGTGTAGTTTACAATAGAATAAAAAAAGAAGAAACTAGACACGTGTATAAATTAAACTAGTGTTAAAAAGCTAGACATATGACTGGTTTAGATAAGTGCGAAAAAGGGAGACATAAGTCCAGTCTACAGGGCGCGATGAATAAATTGCCGTCGAAATGAGGCAGAAATGGAAAAGGTAGACAATAAGTCCAGTCTACACGGCGCGATGGATAAATTGTCGTCAAAATGAGACAGAAATGGAAAAGATAGATATAAGTCCAGTCTACAGGGTGCAACGGATAAATTGTCGTCGAAATGAGGCAGAAATGGAAAAGGTAGACAATAAGTCCAGTCTACACGGCGCGATGGATAAATTGTCGTCTACTTAAAGCAAAAATGAAAATAAAGCTGACATCTCCTTTCAACAGCTATACTTACCAAAATTACACAAAAATATCTTGAAACACTAAAGAATAAATTTATTTAATAGAATTATCATTAGCTTCGACCATGGCCTTCAGATGATTTTGGAATCTCTAGCATCTCTTCTTGTTTAAGTTGGTGAATGCTTCTATAATTATTGCCTTGCCTTTCATATTATAAGGAGTTTTGTTGGACTCTTGCTAAACTGCACCCTGCACATAATAATCAAGGAGGTTGCAGTATGGGGAGTGAGGTGTGATGCGGTTGGAGAAATTTTCTGACAGCAGTAACTGGGTTTTCCTGCTTGTGTGGCATGGTGCAGAGTCCTGTTGCCAGACATAGAGTGTTCCAGCAACCAACCCTCTTGACCCAGGGCAGCATTATCTCTTCAAGGCACTTGATGTAGACCTTCTTGTTGAGTCTGTGGTGAGTTGGAAGATAAATGGAGGCATCACTCCAAACACTACGATGTTGACTGGGCATATCATCTAACTCTTTCCAAATACTCTGCACTGTCCTCAGATTGACACCCAAACACTCTGAAATTTCCAAGTTTCTGGTGAAGTGAATTATGTCATGGTGCTCTTTTTCTCACAGATAGTGAGAAAAGATTTTGACAGAAAAGATTTTGTAGCGAGCCATAGATAATACCAAGAAAACGGATCCAGGCCTTCAATGCATGTAAAGCTGGAAGATGCTTCAATGCTAACATCAATGAGTTTGTTCAATATAATCGAAATGCTCTGATGTCTTGAAACAGAATCTAACCTGATTAAATGTTTACTCTCCAAATAGAAAGTTACATATGTACTTTTCGAATAAAACCTCTCCTGATCTGAATAGTAAAAATAGAAAGTGACAATAAATAGATGTCGATTGGGTTTATTTCTGAGTCTGTATGTAGCCACAGTGGTTTGCAAACATTTTTTTTTCTGGGCCACATTTTTGCAATGATAGTTTGCTAACACTTCACCAAATTTTATCTGACAAAAAGTACATTTAAAAATATAAAAGTATATGGGTTAAAGGGAGATAATTGCAGATTTGAAAGCTGTAGTTAGAGAGAGTATTGAAGGAACAAAAGGCTAGTTAAGTTAACAAAAAAACTTGAGTAAATCAACTACTCCTCAAATCCTCCTTTAATGTGGCTACTTGCCATTATTTATAAGTAAAATGAAATGAAATGAAATTTGAAATACTCAGCACTGTCCTCAGATTGACACCCAAACACTCTGAAATTTCCAAGTTTCTGGTGAAGTGAATTATGTCATGGTGCTCTTTTTCTCACAGACAGTGCCCAACTGACCCTATTATACTGTGCAGTCAGCAAAATAACAAAAACAATGAACATGTTCAAAATTAAAAAGATAAAATGGCAGCAATTTACCCAAAAGAGACAGACATTTCTTCAGTCAATCTTCTTTGATGTGTCATCTCACTTCAGGGTATAGATGATCATGGCCCTTGACATCTCATGCTCCTTGTAGCTCTTAACATCCTTTCTTTTGTTACTCCTCTCAAACCTTGCTCTGCCCTCCATTTGCTTAAGCCCATCAAGTATGTCTCGCAGCTTTCTACTGTCCCTCTTTCCTTCTATCCACCCTCTGTGTATCAAATTCTCCAAGCCATCCTTCCTCATTATGTGTCCCAGAAATTTCAATTCTCTTCCTGATGTTAACTATAAATTTTGTTTTTGTTTCCATTCTCTCCAAAGTTGTTGCTCACATATTGAGTCCATGGTATTCTCAGCATCCTTCTGCATAACCATATTTTTGTTTCTTTGAGTCTCTCCTTCATCTCTGAGGAGATTGTCCAGAATTTACTACCAAAAAGGAGGACAGATATTACATGACAGTTCAGTACTCTTTTCTTTGTTTCCAACAATAATTTCCTGTCTCTCAAAAGTCTACTCAGCTTTTGGAAAGTGTCTTTGACCATCCCAGTATGCCTTCTGATCTCAGTGTTGCGTTTTCTGTCCTCTTTTAGAAGACTTCCCAGCTATTTAAATTTCTGCACCTGCTTGATTTAGTTTCCCCAGCCTGTAGTTGGCATTTTGGGCTCCTCTTTTTACTGATGACCATACATTTAGTTTTCTTGTAGTTTATGTTGTCTTTTCTTCTTACTTTACTACGTTATATTATGTTAAGATGTTTTGTAATTTCCTTTCAGCGTCTCTTAAGAGCACTGTGTCATCGACATATTTTATATTGTTAAGTAGTATAAAAAAGATAAATCTAGGCCCAGTATACATTAGAGTAGAGTCAAAGAGGCAGACATTTGTTCAGTCTATACTAGCGTAAAAAAGGGAAACATAGGTCCAGTGTGGTTCTACAGAAGGATGCTGAGAATATCATGGACCAAACATGTGAACAATGATGAGGTTTTGGAGAGGATGGAAAAGAAAAAGAAACTGATACTTAACATCAGGAAAAGATAGCTGAAGCCCCTGGAACATGTAATGAGGAAGAAGGGCTTGGAGAATCTGATGCTCACAGAACAAATAGAGGGAAAGAGAGACAAGAAAAAGGTTTTGGAGAGGATGAAAATGAAAAGGAAACTGATACTTAACATCAGGAAAAGATAGCTGAAGCCCCTGGAACATGTAATGAGGAAGAAGGGCTTGGAGAATCTGATGCTCACAGAACAAATAGAGGGAAAGAGAGACAAGAAAAAGGTTTTGGAGAGGATGAAAATGAAAAGGAAACTGATACTTAACATCAGAAAAAGATAGCTGAAGTTCCTTGGACATGTAATGAGGAAGGAGGGCTTGGAGAATCTCACAGATCAGACAGAGGGAAAGCGAGACAGGAGAAAGCAATGTGTAACATACTTGACAACATTGAGCAAGTGAATGACAGAGCAGAGTTTGAGTGGGGTAACAGGAGAAAGCATGCTAAGAGCCACTAGGGATAGGGAGATGTGAAAGGCCATGATCACCTACATCCTGAAGGGACACGACACATAGAAGATACTCTAGTATCAAAGAGGTGGATATGCACTACTGGCCAGAATTATTAGGCCACCCCAGTTTTTTCAAAAGAAATGATGTATTTTATACTATTTTTAGTATTTATTGCCAAATGAAAATAGAAGGGTTCTTTTGTTATTATTACTTTGCAAAATTTTACAAGGCAAGGAAGCAAAGATGAACTTATCTGAATCACCCTAAATTTTCTTCATTCTTTCATTGATGAAACTGCAATATAGGTAATTATTAAATATTTATAAATTCATTTGATACCCATGTTATTGTGCAGTATTAACAAAAGAACCATTCTATTTTCATTTACAATTATTCACTTGGCAATAAATACTAAAAATAGTATGAAATACATCATTTTTTTAAAACACTGGGGTGGTTTAATAATTATGGCCGGTAGTGTAGGTCTAGTCTATGCTAAAGTCAAACAGACATAGGTTCAGTATGCACTAAAGTCAAAAAGGTAGACACTAGTTGGGCTTATAACTGAGTTGACAAATATCCCATCAGTAAGATGCTTTTTTGAGGTGAGGTCTAACCTCACTGCAGGGGAGGCAGTTGGTACAAAGCCATAACCAAACTCCCTCCAACAGCAAGGTTTCATATTTTTCTGTGGGGTAAAGATGAACAAGCTACTACTGTAGTGAATTCCATCTTCACTAGGTGCCTCACAGATATAACCTTGTGTCTAATTGAGTAAATGTCAACATGGCAGCACTGCCATAGAGTAATGGTTAACAAGCTAGTGTTGCAAATTATAACTACTGAACCTCATTTGGACTCCTGTTCAGCAACTGATGGCTACCATAACACCAGATGAGTAGGAAAAATAAAAAATATAAAATGTAACTACTGGCTGCAGCTAAATCTAAGTAAAAAAAACTATTCAGTAAGATTCTGGCATCTGAACTAAAAAAGAGGTGTTTTCGAGTATGACTCAATGTACTTCCTACTCTTCAACTATAACTATTTAAGAAAAATTATCTCGCAGTTAAAGACACATGCCCCAGTGGTTATTGGCGGTGGTTAGTTCCAGTGACTCGACCCAAAGAATTATGAGTTCAAAACCTGGCTACAGCAGTGGTGAACAAATAACTTAGAGAGTTGATTTAAAGGGAGGTAACTACACGACATCCAGAAGTAGCACGGCACATGGAATGAGAATTATATACCCCAGTGATCAAAATAATGGGTTTGGTTAAAATTTCCTAGCACCTGAAGAAGGCTGAAGTGTACAATGTCAGAAACAGTATAAACATAGCAATAAGGATGAGGACAACAGTCTGAGCACACATAAAGCAAAGCAGTTACTTAGATTGTCACTTCTATTCTCTATATCATCATACCCTTTAATATAGCGTAATGATTAACAAGCTAGTCTTGTTGCTTAATACCACGGAAAGTTCACATGGTACATCTTAGTAAATATCAACAAAAGAAAATTATTTATGGTTTAATATTTTCAATGTGTAATGCCTAAACTCCTGTATGACACTGAATGCAAGACAATTTGTTCATTTTTTTAAGTGCTGTATCCCTTAAAAAATATTGACTCAGCAAAGATGTTGTACTAATAAGCAATGTCAAGAATACCATGGCCATAGTATCTGAGAAATGAATAAGTATTAAAAAGAATAGGAAGTACAAAGTGATTGCTTCTAAAAATCAGAAAGAGACAGCAAAAACCTTTCAAACACATAACAAGGAAAGAAGGCTCGGAAAACATAACACTCACAGGACACACTGAATGCCTTTGAAGCATTAGAAAATAGCAATACTCAATAAGTTTAAGTAAATGGGTGGCAGAATAATTTGTCTGAATTTCTGGGATGGGAATTTTTCATTATTTACACTATTTGAAATGGATGTGCATTGTGGATCAGTGGATATCAGCTCGGAAGGAGAAATCAAAAAGCCAATTTCAAATTCCAGTTGAACTCGTCACATTCACTTTTGCACAAATACCCTAATCCATCTCTTCTCCATCCAGTTATAGGTTAAATAGCAGGACAGATTGGGTTGCCATTTCTTTCTGAGGTAGACTACTTGCCAACCAAGGCTATAGAACCCAATCCATTCTGCTATTTAACCCATAGCTGGAAGGAGAAGAGATGGATTTTCTTAAGGATATTTGTATGTAAGTGAATGCAATGATTTCAATTGGAATTTGAACTTGGCTTTTTGAATTTTCATTTCAAGCTGATATCCATTGAACCACGATGCACATCTTGTAGTAGTGGTAAGTAAAATATACTGAGACAGTTACTGTTGCAGTAGCAAGTAGCAGTAGAAAAGATTAAGTTGCAGTAGGAATAGTAATTATAAAAGGTACACTTGCTGCTATAGAAGATGTAATAGTGATATCCAAAATAGAAAGCAGGTATTGATTTCTGTACAAAGTAGTTCCAGGAAATCAATAAAATCCACATGATTAACATCCAAACGTTGTCATCAGCAGCCATCTTTTGCTTAACTTAAGGGAAGAAAAGATGAGTGAAATCATTCTTTAATTTGTTTTAATAGATTTAACAAGAATTCTGACAGAAAAGATTTTGTAGCGAGCCATAGATAATACCAAGAAAACGGATCCAGGCCTTCAATGCATGTAAAGCTGGAAGATGCTTCAATGCTAACATCAATGAGTTTGTTCAATATAATCGAAATGCTCTGATGTCTTGAAACAGAATCTAACCTGATTAAATGTTTACTCTCCAAATAGAAAGTTACATATGTACTTTTCGAATAAAACCTCTCCTGATCTGAATAGTAAAAATAGAAAGTGACAATAAATAGATGTCGATTGGGTTTATTTCTGAGTCTGTATGTAGCCACAGTGGTTTGCAAACATTTTTTTTTCTGGGCCACATTTTTGCAATGATAGTTTGCTAACACTTCACCAAATTTTATCTGACAAAAAGTACATTTAAAAATATAAAAATATATGGGTTAAAGGGAGATAATTGCAGATTTGAAAGCTGTAGTTAGAGAGAGTATTGAAGGAACAAAAGGCTAGTTAAGTTAACAAAAAAAACTTGAGTAAATCAACTACTCCTCAAATCCTCCTTTAATGTGGCTACTTGCCATTATTTATAAGTAAAATGAAATGAAATGAAATTTGAAGAGCTGAGTTCAAATTCCAGTTGAAATTGTTGCATTCACTTACATACAAATACCCTTGAGAAAGATATTTTTTTTTTTTAATCATGTCACCCCAAGCAAGGCATTCCACTACCACTATAGCGCAGGGGGATACATGGGGCGATAGATGAGTTAGGATGTACATAGGGGGAGAGTTGGGGAGAATGGGAGGGTTAGTGTGTTAGGAGGTGTCTATTGACCTTACATTTAAACTCCTGGAGGTTATAGCCGTCGGGGAAGCAAGCATGTGGAAGGGAATTCCACAGGCGGGAAGTGCGAGAAAAGAAGCTGTTGGAGTAGAAATTGTGGTTACATTTCATCGGTTTCACTGTAAAAGGGTGGGACCTAGTTGCCAATCTAGTATCTCATGCAAACTCACACCTAGGGGGCACCAGTGATTTAAGTTCATCAGAGCAGAAGCCATGAAAGTATTTGTAGAAGAGGCACAGGGAAGCCACGTCACGCCGGTGAGAGAGTGTTACTCTATCTTTTCTCCTTTCTCTGCTCCAATCTGCAGATCCTAGTTTTTAATATCTGATATAATGCAAAAATTATCACAATGATAAAATTTTGTCAATAATTATTTATGCCGGGACTCATGCATACAATTACAAGTAATCCATAGGAATACTTTAAATTTTGAAATGATATCTGTTATTGGCATATGAAAATTTTAAAGTCAGTCAGTTAAGTGCCATACATGATACACGCTTGGGCGATCATGTCTTGAAAGAGACATGACTGACTATTATCCTGCAGTATGTTGCCATTGCTTTCTGCAGTAGACTGGTTGCCGACCAAGGCTATAGAACCCAATCTGTCCTGCTATTTAACCCATAACTGGAAGGAAGAGACGGATTAATACCTTTCCCAAGGGTATTTGCGCGTAAGTGAATACAATGGATTCAACTGGAATTCGAACTCGGCTCCCCGGTTTCTCGCTCCGAGCCGATATCCACTGTACCACAATGCATATCCTCGAAAATTTTAAAACTGTTCCTAAATTTTTATTGTTTCTCACTTATTCTACTCCACCTGCTATCCTCTCCTGCTGCACCTATGAGGTGTGGTGCACATATGCCATGACTTCTTAGGAAAGATAGTGGAGGTGTGCCACACAATTTGGGAACCATCTGCAAGAAATGCAGTTTGCATATTCTTAGCCCTTGGAAACAAAAAGAACACTTATACTTACCATCAGAAAAAACAATTGAAAGTTCTATGATGCATAATGAGAAAAAAGGGCTGGGAGAATTTGACACTCACTGGACATATTGAAGGTAAGAGGGACAGAAGAAAGTAATGAATAAACTACTTAACAATCTTGTGTAAGTAGCTACTAAGAGCAAATAAAATGAGAAGACTTTAGTAAGGCAGAAAAACAAAAAGAATACTTTTTTTCTTTTTTCCAGTAGGTGAACATATTTTTTTAAATAATTTCAACCCAAACAACTAAGATGTGAGTAAAAAAAGATGTTGAGAAAAAACATTAAGGAAAAAGGACAATAAAAGAACAGATACTGAGAAGACAGAAAATAATGGTTGATATTGGATTTACATTTTTTAAGATAAAAAATAACTGGAAAGCAAGAAGCCAGAAATGAGTTTTTTTGAAGCAATTAGAGCAATAACTTCTTTATAAAATGTTCTCAAGAAAAATAAGGACTATATTCTCTAAATTGTTGCCTGAATTAGAAAAAAATAAAAATAAAAAATAAAATTGCAATTCTCCGAATCAGAGATAAGGTATTTTTTAAAGGAATACCAGACAGGAAAACAGTCGCAGAAGGAGGGTGTGATAATTTGGTGAATTGGCTGCGCAATATATTTGGTTCTGCACAAGATATAGATATATATATATATAAACCAGCTATGTGGAGTGATTGTGAGGAAAACTTTCCACAGTTGGTAGCTCTGCCATTCAAATTTTTGTGTGACACATTTCAGCTTCCTGTGGATACCATAACACCTGACAAAGTGGTATCAATACCATGAGTAGGAAAAAAAATATGTGCCAGCTAGCTGGACGTGAATCTAAGTAAAAAAAGATATTCATTAAAATTCAGTAATATGTACTAAAAGGAGAAAGTAGGACTGAACATACTCCTTGCTCTTCCCTATTACTGTGGCAATGGACTGGTCCTGTAGCTAGGAGCTACATGAGAGAAGGTTTTGAGGAGTAGCTGATTTACTAAAGTTTTTCCATTTTATGTAAAAGTATTTAATAAACATCTTCCTTGTTTTCCCAACCTTGTCTTCTGTTCCATTGATATTCTTGCATTGGCCGTCCTCATTTTTGGCTATTTTGAACAAAGCCAATGTTACTAAAGAAAGATACGAATCCACCTTTTCTCTCTCCGTCTATGGGTTAATTAGTAAGATTTGTATCAGTAAATCATTATCAACTCAGAAAAAAATTCCACTTTCAGTTCAGTTCATTATATTCACTTATGTGCAAATACCTTTGGAAAAGTGTTCTAGAGTAAGACTCCACATACTCCTTGCTCTTCCCTATTACTGTGACAATTGACTGATTTTACTTATAAATAATAGCAAGTAGCCACATTAGAGGAGGATTTGAGGAGTAATTGATTTACTCAAGTTTTTCTGTTCTTTGTTTTCCCTAACTAGCTTTTTGTTCCTTCAATACTCTCTCTAACTACAGCTTTCATAATTCTTGGATATTCTGAACAAGCACAAAATTGTAACAGAATCTCTAAATATATTGCATAAGCGCCAGACCAGACATGACAGCAATATTCAAAGCATGGATGAATGACAGACTTATAAAAGTGTAAGATAAATTCTCTGACAGATTGTCACTTCTATTCTTTGCATCACTATACCCTTTGGTATAGTACAATGATTAACAAGCTAATTTTGTTGCTCATTAACAAAAAGAGAATTTGATCCTCATAGGGGAATTCACATTTGTGGTTTTGTGCTAAACTAAGCTCAGTAAATATTAATAAAAAGAATTATTTATGGTTTAAGGTTTAATGCTTTTAATGAGTAATGCCTAATCTCCTGTAAGACACTGAATGCTGAACAATTTCACCACCGATTACAAAAACGATGAGCTATATTCCTTTGTCCCACTAGTCCTGATCATTTTTTTTCCATAGCATGTGTTCTGACAAACTAGATTCATTAGTCTTACCACCCCTGACCTTTACAGCTGGGACCTGCCATGCCACATACACAAGTTTGAATCCTCTTCATTACCTTCATATTCCATTAGTAAGTTCCATTTGGACAGCTTCTTTACAAGGAGTGCTGCTTTTTGGAACAGACTCCCGGTAGCATATTTTCTTAATTATTACAATCTTTACCTCTTCAAGTCTAAGGTCAACTGTTATCTTTCCTGCGTAATCCCATGAACTTCACTTACTGCCTTTTTATATGCTTACACCACATAGTAACTCTCTACCTTGATTGGCTCTTGGGCAGTGTATTTTGTGAATATTAGTATAAAAAAAAACATCAGCCACAGACAGATTAAAAAAACATAAAATGTATAGTTGCAAATACAGGAAAATGTTTTTTTTAATACTCCCTGTTAAAACGAGGATTGGTCATAAAAATCACTACAATACCAGCACATTTGCGGATAAATATAGGAATAGTTCTTTAGGTTTAACTCAGTGGTTCTCAACCTTTTTTACCCCTGGACCACTTGTACTCTAAATGTTTTTGCTGGATTTCCATGAGAATTTGGTAATAAAAAATCTTATTTTTACTAATAGATAAGTTTAGGAATTGTCTTATAAAAATATGCATTGTGATGCAGTCGATATCAGCCCAAAATGAGAAATCAGAGAACTGAGTTTGAATTCTAGTTGGATTTGTTGCATTCACTTGTGCACAAATACCTTTGGGAAAAAGTATTAATTTATCTCTTCTCCCTCTAGCTATGGATTAAATAGCAGGAGAGATTGGGTTTTATAGCCGTGGTGGGCAACCAGTTTATCACAGAAAATAATGGCAACCTACTGCCGGAAAATCTTCTGCTCAGTCAGACATGTCTCTTTTGAGACATGATCGCCCAAGTGTGTATCACATATGGCACTTAACTGACTGACTGATTATAAAAATAATAAATATATATGCTTATTTTGAAGTAAAACTAATTTAATGAAAATAAACTTGTATTTAATGACTTAATTCTATAGAACGTTTACGGACATTAGTAAAATAACTCATTAAAAAATATTTTAAAATATTTGCTATTTTTTCAAGTGAACTATTGTAATTTTACATGGACCCCTGCTGAGAATCATTGTTCTAAAGTCTTCTCATTCACTTTCACTCCCAGTACTCTCTTGCATCTTAGTAGCATTATCACCTTTGTTGATGTGAATAGATTTAAAAAAAAATAAACAAATAACATCAATAGTTCCATAATTGAGCTGCATATCATTCAGGGAGGGTGGGGTCTTGAAAACCAAAAATGTTCCCTTGGTTCTATTATACAAGCCCACTGTATCTGTGTCACAGATTAACCTTTATACAAGTAGATTTTTGGTTTCTGTGGGTTGTGATGAAAGATTTAGCAGCAGCAGCAACAGTCCTTGGAATTTTAAAAAGAAGCTTGAACCAAGTTGGGAAGGATAATTAAGTCAATTGTTACCCTAGAGGGAATCTGCACCTGTTTTCTATCATTTTCATTCTTCAAAGTAACAAAAAAAAAAAAAAAAAAGCATTTGTAATCAGTGAAGGCACATCTCAGGAATGGGACAAGTTAAGTACCAACATTCAAGATTTTATTTCTTGATACTACTATTCTGTCTGGAAATTTTATATTTTCTTACTTCTTCATGTAATCGAGGTTCTCTACAACTTCGTATACCCTTATGGCACTTAATAGTTTTTTTTTTGCTCCCAACCCTGTTTCACAAGCTCATTAGGGGGCACCTCGTGATGGTGTAATGGTCAGCAAGTGTGTCTCCCTAGAATCATTACAATTGAGTAGTGAGTTCGATTCTCACTGGGTGCCCCATACTTTCGGCCTCCTGCCACATTTAAGCTACGCTTAAAAAAATCATCAAACAAGCTTATCAATTAAGTGGCTCAATGCCATCTACCATCCTTCTTGCCCTTCTTTCTTGGGAAAGGTATTAATCTATCTAATCTCTCTCCAGCTATGGGTTAAATAGCAGAACAGATTGGGTTCTATAGCCTTGGCTGGTAACCAGTCTACTGCAGAAAGTAATGGCAACCTACTGCAGGAAAGCCTTCCTTCCAAGCAGTCCTTCCACATTATGTTAGATGAATTTCATCTGTTTCTGATTCTGAGTATAAGTGTTCTTTCTGTTGCTATTATCTTTAAGACTTCCTTGTTGTTAACTTGCTCTTACCATAGAATTCTCAGTATCCTTCTGTAGGACCCCATTTCTGCTGCATGAGGATGGATATCATATGGCAATCCATCACTCTTTTCTTTGTTTCTAATGAAATTTTTCCCATTTCTCAGCAACTTGCTTAGCTCCTGTAATGCACCTTTTAATGGGTACTTTGAATTTCAGTTCACATTTTCCATCTTCTGTTAAAAAACTTCCAAAATATTTAAACATCTGCACCTGCTTGATGTTGATATTTCCAATTCGTAACTTGTATTTTGGACTTTGTCTCTTGCTGATGATCATACTTTCTGTCTTCTCCCAGTTGACAATTAGTCTTTTCTTCTTACTTTCCTTTACTATCCTGCCTGGGAGTTCTGTGTTAGCTGTCAACACAGCTTCATTTGCATGTCTTACATTGTGAAAATTACACCCATTGATAATAAAAATATCAAAAGACTGATTGATAAACTCAAGAAAAACTTTGGGTACAAATTTTTAAAATTTTTTTCATGCTAGGATTTTTTTCTTAAAAGTATAAATATAAACTAGAAATGGCCATGAAAATTTCACGGTTTTCCTGTTTTGAATTGTCTAATGAATTGTACTTTTTAAGTTGAATGAATAAGCTCATGGCGAGTTATACAACAATCCATAATAATTTCCCTATCACATCATTAAATATTGGAGCTTAACAAATTTTAACAAAATATTGCGATTAAATTAAAAATAATGTGAATGTTAGTTTTTATTTTAAAGAAGTGGGTACAAATGAAAAAAATTTGAAATTGACAACTTTTTTCCATTTAACTGAAACAAACTTTAAACACCTCTATCTTCCCTTGGTTTTCTTACTGAAACTGAACAGCATCTTTGATATGCCTTTCCACAGAAAACAGAATAGTCCATTATTTATGAGGTATTGGCAGAGTGCAACAGTTGCGCAGACTAAAGAACTAACTAACAAAGAGAGGGACAAACAGAATTATAATCTAGATACTGGTAAAAAAAAACCTTCAGAAAGTAGGTGATCATAGTTCTCTTCAACTTTCTATCTTTTGGTATTATTTCAAACTATTGTTCTCATCTTGGTTGATATAGATTCCAATTCCAGCATAAATGAAGAATAGCTGATATCACAGGATATATCACAATAATCAACAGATAATTCATATCAGCCAATTATTGGACACCTGATGATGACCAGAGGGTACTTGGTCAAAACGTTGTGTCCATAATAACATCTATATCAAGCAAGAAGAGAACAATAGTTCAAAATAATATAATATATAATGATATTGAAAATTGCTCATCTCAGAAATAAATACTAAAATTATGAAAAAGTGTAACGAACCCACTAATATAACCAATTGTCAAAACCATCTGACAGTGAATATAAAAGGCTCCAAAAATACACCTTTGGGATGGTGGCATAGTGAATATAGCAGTTGGTTATATATATGTTACTATCATCTAGTGGTCATGAGTTCCATCCTTAGATCTGGTAGGGATGTACCAATTTCAGTAGGAACAAACAATAACTGATATCACAGGATGTATTACAATAATCAACAGATAATTCATATCAGCCAACAATGGACACCTGATGATGACCAGAGAGTACTTGGTTGAAATGTTGAGTCTATAATAATTTCTATATTCCTGTCTTTTGCTGCTATTCTGACTTTTTACCATCCCTGTTCAGCTATCCATTCATAGAAACTCAGTAAGAAGGTTCACTTACCTTTAACATGACCTGAGAGTATCTCTTCAATCCCTTAGATTGATAGTTTTGTGATAAAAAAAAAGCAACTAAAAAGCTACAATGTAAATAAGAATAAAAAAAAACTTTTGAACTTTGGACCCCTAATAAGTGTGGATTTCCCACCCTCGGCAATTGCTGTCCATCTCTGCTGTCCATGACTGTGTGGTATACCAGCTGCCTGGGTATATAACCTTTCACACAGCAGCTGGGATACTGGTTCAAAGAATTAATCATGATTGGCATATTTCATGCATCTTACAAAATCGCACAACAAGAAAACAACCTTCTTTCCTGTTGATTAATTTTATGTGAGGAAATCATTTCCTGCCTTGAGGTCTTGATCTTTTTAGAAGCATTTCATACGAGATATAAGATTCTGCCTGTAAGGCAATACAAAAGAAAAATCATTCCAGTTGTATTTTCGAGATTAATTTCTTCCCCCCCCCCCCCACCGAACAACTTCTCCACAGGCTAAAATCAGCATGGAAACTGAACACTGTTTTGATGCTCATCTGAACAACAATCTCTTTGTTCAGGCAGTTTGCCTTCTGTAACATAAAAGCAGCTGCCATTATGAATCAAAAGAAAGAAAAATAAATAAATCGTTGCACCTAACTTGACCTAAGAGCATGCCAAACAAAGTTCAGTTAATGGTTAACATTTGATTTCAGTCAAATTGTGAACTTTTAAAACTAAAACTATCGTAAGATATAACTCCATTTATGGTTTCCACTATAATTTCTAAACTAGATGCCCACAGAGCATGTAGACATAATATCATCCCTGCAGTCGTCCTATAGAAATATGCCTCTGAACTGGCTTCTGTTCTCACTAACAGGTTTACATACAATGTGCGATGGATAAATTGCCGTCTAGAGAACACAAAAATAAAAATAACACTGACATCTCATTTTAGCAGGTATATTTACCAAAATTACACAAAGATATTTTGAAGCACTAAAAAGTAAATTTATTCAATAAAATCACCATTGACTTCAACTATGGCTTCCAGACAATTTTAGAATCTCCTGCGACTCTTCTGGATAGTCTCCTTGTTTAAATTGGTGAATGCCTCCATAATTCTTACCTTCACTTCCTCTTTTGGTATTACAAGAAGTTTTGTTAGTCTTTTGCTTAATTGTGCCCCTCACATAATAATCAAGTGGGTTGCAGTCTGGTGAGTTAGGGGGCCAAATGACCAGTTTCCCCTGCTTGTGTGGCATGATGCAGAGTCCTGTTGCCAAACATAGGGACTTTCAGTAGCCACTCTTTTAAACCAGGGTACACCTACCTCCTCAAGGCACTTGATGTAAGCCTCCATGTTAAGTCTGAGGCTCTGTGAGAAGATGAATAAAGACATAGCGCTAACATCACCAGTGGTCATTCCAAACACCATGATGTCGACTGGATATATCATCCAACCCTTTCTGAAACATCTGTCCTCAGATTGACACCCAAACACTGGAATTTTTGTATTGGAGCTTCTGGCATGAATGCCAAGAAGTACAGCATGACATTTCCAAATTTTTGGCAGAGTGAATTGCATCATGATGCTTTTTTTTTTTGTTACAGATGGTGCCCAACTGACCATACTATACTGTGCAGTTGATAAAATAAAAAACAATATGCATGTGCAAAATTTAAAATTTGAAATGGTGATAAGTTACCAGTCGCACCCCTGTAGGTTTAATTACCTTATAATTAAAATGGTTTTGCTTGGCTGCAAAGAAGTAAAGGTGCTATTGATAGGTAATATGTTTGGTTTGTTTTCTTTTATGACATATCAACCTCAGTGAATTATTTAATGCTGACAAGATTTTTAAATATGTATTCTTTGTAAGAAATAAGTTTGTAGATCAGGTTTCATTGATGTATGTTGGTTAAGAAGGTTTTTGTCAAGATTCAGAAATATTTCTGGTATGTATTTTAAAAACATATATTGCTGGTAATATTTTTTTCAAATAAATGTATTGCTAGTAGCATTTAAAAAAAATGTTGCTGGGAATATTTTTCTTTCAAAAATATATTGTTGGTGATATTTTTCTTTCAAAAATGTCTTTTTAGTCAAAGCTCTATTTTCTTTAGATGCTGAAAGTTTTTCAAATATTTTTGTATTGGAGCTTCTGGCATGAATGCCAAGAAGTACAGCATGATATTTTCCAAATTATTTGAGCAGTAGGTACATTTTTGAAGAGCATGGTAAGATTTTGTTCTTGGTAAAAGTTGTTACATATTTTTTGTACTTCTTACATTCTATCAAGATATGCTTGACGGTGAAAATTGGTATTATTATACTGAGGTGCAGTTTCTGCCTTGAGCATGTGTGTGTGTGTGTGTGTGTGTGTGTGTGTGTGTGTGTGAGGTGAATGTGTTCAATTCTTATTTTGTTGTCCATAGCGCTATCTTATTGGTACTGGTGTTATGCTATTAGGATCTTTGTTTATTTGTTCCAATGTTTCATTAATTTGAAGTTTAAGTGAAGGGATGGCTGTTGGTTTATTTCTATAGAACTGGATATTTTTATTTTTTTTTTAATCATATCACCTCGAGCAAGGCGGTAATGCCACTGATGTGCACGGGGCTACATAAGATTGAAGAGACTGGAAAAGAGAAAACTGGAAACCGCATCCTAAACAGGAAACAAGGGGTGAGCCTCTTCACCTGTTCAATAGATGTGGGTGGAGTATGAACCGGGCGATAGTTTAGTCTATCTACTCCAATTGAAAAAAAAAAGAGTGAGAAGATTGGAAAAGAGAAAACTGGAAACCGCATCCTAAAAAGGAAACAAGGGATGAACCTCTTCACCTGTTCAATCGATGTGGGTGGAGTATGAACCAGGCGATAGTTTAGTCTATCTACTCCAATTGAAAAAAAAAAGAGTGAGAAGATTGGAAAAGAGAAAACTGGAAACCGCATCCTAAACAGGAAACAAGGGGTGAGCCTCTTCACCTGTTCAATAGATGTGGGTGGAGTGTGAACTGGATATATTGAGAGTAATATGTGTTTTGGTATACTAAGTGATTTGGATTAGATTGTAATTTTAGTGCATATTGGAGGGATAATTTTTCCCACCTCAGAGATATGGGTGGCTCATTGGCTTTTTATACAGAGATTTTTCATGGGTGAGGTCCAGAAGGCTCTCAGTTCTTGATTTTGTATGATTTGTAATATTTTTTGTTTATTTTTGCACTGTAAATGGTGCATCCCTACTCTAATTTTGATCTGATGTGTGACCTATATATTCTGAGCATTACTTTTTGGTTGGCACCCCAATTTCCATGGTAAGTGTTCTGACAAGGTACATTCATTAGCCACACCAGCTCTGACTTTTACAATTGGAATCTGCCATGCTATATACAAGAATGAATCATTCTTATTCCCTTCATATTTAGTAAAAAAAAGTTCTGCTTGGAGAGTTTCTTCCCAAGAACTTTGTTAAACAGACCCTTGGAAGGATATTTTCCCAATCACTACAATCTTGACCCTCTTCAAGTCTAGGGTTAACCATTATCTTTCCTGCATAACCACATGATCTTAATTTATTGCCTTTTCATATACTCATACAATACCACACAGTAACAACTACTTTGAGTGGCTCTTGGGCCTTGTATTAGTGAACGGAAAAATCATAAGATTTGGTTAAACATTTTTTCTTCTTCTTCTTCTATGTGCCCTTTCCTTTCAGGATGTAGGTGATCATGGCTTACCATGTCTCTCTATTCCTGGTGGCTCTTAGCACGCTTTCTCCTGTTACACTACACAACCCTTGTTCTGTCATCTACCTGCTCAGGCCCTTCAAATATGTTACCTGCTGCTTTCCCCTGTCTCTTTTTTCCCCTCTATCTGGCCTGTTAGTATCAGGTTCTCCAAGCCCTCCTTCCTCATTGCATATCCCAGGAACTTTAGCTGTCTCTTCCTGATGCTCAGTATTAATTTCCTTTTCATTTACATTCTTTCCAAAACTTCATCATTGTTTACATGCTCAATCCATGATATTTGCAGCATACTTCTGTAGAACCGCATTTCAATTGCTTTAAGTTTTTCCTTCATCTTTGATGATATTGTTCAGCATTCACTGCCATATTGAAGAACTGACATCACATAGCAATCCAGTACTCTTTTCTTTGTTTCTAGTGAAGTTTTCCTGTCTCTTAATACTCTACTCAACTTCTGGAATGCTTCCTTTGTCATGCCAATTTGTCTTTGGATCTCTGTGTCACATTTTTTGTTTTCTGTTAAAACAGTTCCCTGGTTTATAAATTTTTGTACTTGCTTGATTTTAGTATCCCCACAAAAACTCAAAATACATTGTGGAACTCCCAAGAAGATACTTCCCTGATAACAACAAACAATTGGCCTGTTCAATTATATTCCCCACATAGCCCTATAAACAGTGCCTCTTATTCTGTCACCTGCAAACCTCTACCTTGAGTGGCTTGTTGGCCTTGTACAGGGTGAACAACATTGGATGGTCCTGGGTATGAAAGTAAACTGCATCTAACAGCAAGGCCTCTGATTGGGAGGTTGTGAGGAGTGTGGAACCACCTCTTAATTGCTCCAGGGTGGTAACACTTGTTAGGGTCCCAGCTATGGGTAAATAGTTAACCCCTCAAACTGGGGTCAAAATGCTATGAAAGTATTTACCAAGAAAACGTTTTTAAATGAAAAATCTTACCAACAAAACTTTTTTGAATGAAAAATGTTACTAACAACTGTGATTTAAAATAAAAATACGTTTCTTGCCTTAAATGACCCTTTAGATGTTGATAGGCCGTTAAACAGAAACAAACAAACAACATTGGAAAGCAAAAAGAGAAAGGACTTACTTTGCTTTTGTATTTTTCATTTCCTAATCGAAATTTAACATATGGATCACTAAGGCCATTGTCATCCATTGGTAAGAGGTTCTTTCCCTCGACCAGTACGATGGTCACCACACTGCTCCATATTTGCATCTTCATTTTGCGAGCAGTGTCAGCAAGCTTGGTGCTTCTTCGGAAGTACTGCAAAATGAAAAGAACACAACAATAAGAAAGAATAAATAATAAGAGCATTAATAACCTAATGAAAGGTTTACATTGGAAAAAATGATTTACAATGAGAGATTAGTTGATAAGTTTTCTCATCAACATATCAACAACAATCTGCATGATCCTATGATTAATTTTGAAGAACAGTGCAATAAAATGGATTATTCAACTTTGCCTATTGATCCAAGGTCTATAACACCAAATCAATTTGATTCATTTGATACTTTCCTGATTGATCAAGCATTGATTCTGGAACAAATAAAACTGTATTTACTGATAATTTGTTAAATCTTTTTAAAAAATCATTTTACCCCAAGCAAGGCAACAAAGTCTCTAAGACACAGGGGTTTCTGAGTGTAACAGAATATGAGAAAAAGAAACAATATGAAGGAGAGAGAACAATAAAAGACAGGGATTAAGAACACAGAAGTTCACGATTGACATAGTATTTAAATTTTCGAAGATAAATTTATTTTCAATCATTACACCCCAAGTGGGCACCTCAAGGTGGTGTAATGGTTCGCAAGCTTGTCTCGCTAGAACCATTACAATTGAGTAGTGAATTTGATCCTCACTGGGTGTCACATCTAAGCGGCACTTAGAAGAATCACCTACATTGGGCACCTCCAGGTGGTGTAATGGTTAGCAAGCTTGTCTTGCTAGAACCATTACAATTGAATAGTGAGTTTGATCCTCACTGGGTGTCCCATACTTTTAGCCTTGTGTCACATCTAAGCGGCACTTAGAAGAATCACCTACATTGGGCACCTCCAGGTGGTGTAATGGTTAGCAAGCTTGTCTTGCTAGAACCATTACAATTTAGTAGTGAGTTTGACCCTCACTGGGTGTCCCATACTTTTAGCCTTGTGTCACATCTAAGCGGCACTTAGAAGAATCATCTACATTGGACACCTCCAGGTGGTGTAATGGTTAGCAAGCTTGTCTTGCTAGAACCATTACAATTTAGTAGTGAGTTTGACCCTCACTGGGTGTCCCATACTTTTAGCCTTGTGTCACATCTAAGCGGCACTTAGAAGAATCATCTACATTGGACACCTCCAGGTGGTGTAATGGTTAGCAAGCTTGTCTTGCTAGAACCATTACAATTTAGTAGTGAGTTTGACCCTCACTGGGTGTCCCATACTTTTAGCCTTGTGTCACATCTAAGCGGCACTTAGAAGAATCATCTACATTGGACACCTCCAGGTGGTGTAATGGTTAGCAAGCCTGTCTTGCTAGAACCATTACAATTTAGTAGTGAGTTTGACCCTCACTGGGTGTCCCATACTTTTGGCCTTGTGCCACATCTAAGCTGCACTTAGAAAATCTCCATACAACATATTGAAGGCAAGAGGAATAGAAGAAAACAGTGAGTAATGAAATTGGTGTAAATGGATGAAAGAAAAGAAACTGGTGGGTGTAATAAGGGGACAAACGCTACTTAGAGCTACAAAGGATAGGAAATTGGGGAGAGCCATGATGTTTCCCTTCACAATCTGAAGGGATACGGCAGATAAAAGAAGATTTTATAACAAGTTATATATGTTCAAATAAAAGCATCTTAGACAGTTCAAGAATATCTTTTGATTGATAGATAAAATCTTACTTTTTTAAGTGAAAATTACATTTTTGCTTACAGTCTAACTGATTGCTATTATTAAAGTGTTATAGTTCTTCACTTGACATGAGGCTGTTTTTTATGATCAGCAAGAATGAATCTGAAGAAGGAAATTACTGGTAAGTAATTGAAACTCACCTAAAGCGAGCCGAATGTGTAATGCCCCTCATGTCAATGACATTTCCACTGAGCCCTTCTATGGCATATGATTTTTATTGAATTTCTTTTAAATGTCTTCCTCTCGAATTTACATTTAAATTAATTTGGAGTCATCAGGAGAAAATATGCATCATTTCGGGCCTTCCTCTCAATGATAGTAGATCGCAATTGACATAGCATTTAAATTTTTTAAGATAAATTTATTTTTAATAATTACACCCCAAGCAAAGCAGGAACACTACGTGTGTGCAGAGGTATACAGTGAGATAAAAGAAAATGTACAGTGAGTATTGAAGAAAGGATAAAAGATGAACTGGCTTCAAGATAGTAATTAATGTTACATTTAACTTTTTGGAGATCGCAGCTATCAGAAAAGCAAGAAAATGGAAGAGAGTTTCGCAGATGAAAAGTGCAGGAAATTGTTAGAGTAAAAGTGGCAATTATAATTAAAAAATTGGAAATATTGGGTAGATAACATTATTGGACATTAATTGGGTAAATAAATTTCCTTTGATGTTGATTTTAAATAAAAATCCGTAAAGCTATATAAACAATAACAGCTGTAATTAAAGTATACAGAATTATATGAGAATAAAATATGAAATAATACAACATATGAATATATAAAACTATATAAAAATAAAATGTAAAGCAATATAAAAATACAAATCAATAAAAATCCAATTTAAATGATACACAATAAAAAATATATAAAAATGTTAAACTATAAAAAATTATTTCAAATTATATAAAGAATAATTGTAGTGAGTTTGATCCTCACTAGGTGTCCCATACTTTTAGCCTTGTGTCACATCTAAGCGGCACTTAGAAGAATCACCTACATTGGGCACCTCCAGGTGGTGTAATGGTTCGCAAGCTTGTCTTGCTAGAATCATTACAATTGAGTAGTGAGTTTGATCCTCACTGGGTTCTCACATACTTTTGGCCTTGTGCCACATCTAAGCTGTGCTTAGAAAATCTCCATACAACATATTGAAGGCAAGAGCAATAGAAGAAAACAGTGAGTAATGAAATTGGTGTAAATGGATGAAAGAAAAGAATTTTATAAAAAGTATAAAACTATAAAAACAAATTTAAATGATATAAAAAATAAAATAAGACCGCTGCACAAACATAAGATTCTTAAAAATAAAATATGAAAGTTTAAAAATATAATGTAAAACTATACAAAAAATATGGAACAATATAAAAAAAATATGGAACAATATAAAAAAAATATGGAACAATATAAAAAAAAATATGGAACAATATAAAAAAAATATGGAACAATATAAAAAAAATATGGAACAATATAAAAAAAATATGGAACAATATAAAAGGTAAGCCTAAATGATAATAAAAATGAATTAGAAAATAAAATTGAAAATACTAAACAAATGTAAAACTTAAAAGACTATTGAAAAATAAATTATAAAAATATAAAAAATAAACACAACACAAAAAAGTATAAAAATAAAATATAAAACTTCATAGAAAATAAAAGTATAAAAAATAAATGTAAAATATAAAACTACATAGAAAATAAAAACTAAAAATATAAAAAATATAATATAAAACTAAATAAAAGATAAACATATGAAAAAAAAAAAATTAAGCAGAAAAAAAAATATAAAACTACACAGAAGATAAAAGTATAAAAATATAAATCAAACTAGCAGTATAGCCTGGCGTTGCTCAGGTGTAATGAAAGCTTTAAAACTAATCCATGGTCCTGGAGCTCAGACTCTTTGGACATTGGCACGAAAGACTAAAAAGCAATAGTTGTTTCCAGTTAAAGTGAAACCGTAGACTGAAAGAAAAATGAATGGATGTAAGTCAAATTTTGATTTCCTGGTATCGATATCAAATAAATTTTTTTCATCGTAAACTAAATTTTGAAGGCTAGATAAGTCCTCTGAGTAAATGGTATCATGGCTGAGACTAAGAACTATAATTATACCTACTTAGAGCCAAACCCGAAGCAAAAACTAAAATAAAAGGGCTGAAAAAAATACAGACATACAGGCAGATAAACAGACACACACACAAACATCTTGTCTTTTATATATATTATCGATTTTCTGCACTATTGCAAGAACTGCAACCTTGAAACTTCTGAATATCATTTCTTATGAGTGTATCAAATTTGATTAAAATCGGACCACTCTTTCTATAACCCGATTTTTTTGATTATCGATATTTATTGGGGGTACCTCGACACAAAACCTAACTAAGAACACTCGCAGACACTTATAGTACAACTGTATAAATTGTCAAGAAAATCGGTTCAGCTGTTTCGAAGTCTATAGGTAATGGACACATACACACACACACACACACAGACAAAGTTCCGTTTATAAATAAGTTTAGTTTTAGATATAAAACTATAGAGAAAATAAAAATTTAAAAAATAAAAATAAAATATTAAAAAAACATAAAAAACAGAAAGACAGTTAATTTCTAATCCTTGCTTCAGAAAATTAAATATATCAAAAGTGTGAAAT
>JBBBDQ010000707.1:4922500-4975000 GCA_037127315.1 Ascarosepion bandense
TTGACCAGGAAGAACTTACAGTTAGACAAAGCCCAAAATAATGAAATAAACAATTATTATATTTGTTTACATTAGGACATGAAAACAAAGCAGATATGAATATTTTAAAAAATCAAGCATTATTTAAAGGCATTATTTTGGGCTTCGTCTAACTATAAGTTCTCTGTGGTCGAGTGATCTAAGACATGTCAGATCAATTGATGGGGGGACACAAGTTCAAATCCTGCTGGAAGGTACATATTTTCCTCACACGATTTCTTGATTATTCAGGTCTGTAGATATAAATATATATACTGTTTAATTATAAAAACAGAGCATCTACTCAAACACACACACACACACACACACACACACATATACATTATATATATATATAAAATGAAAGAAAAAGATGTTCACATACAGCAAGGGAGATATTCATTGTGTTTTGGACAGCTCTTAGCATCAGCCAGAAGTTATGGCTTCGAGTGTTTCAGGAGATTCACTTCAGTAATAGAAAGTTGTTACATTGTTTTGTAATCTTTTATTTGTTGTGTCCCTTCAGGATGTAGGCAATCATGGACCTCCACTTATCCCTATCCCTTGTTGCTGTCAACACTTTTTTCTTGGTATCTCTCCTAAACTCCACTCCAGCATCCACTTGCTCAAGCCCGTCAAGTATGTCTCGCATTGCTTTCCCCTGTCTCTCATTTCCTCTATCCATCTTGTGAGTATTAGATCCTCCAAGTCTTCCTTCATCATTAGGTGTCCCAGAAACTTCAGCTATTTCTTCCTGATGTTAAGTATAAGTTTCCCTTTCATTTGCATCATCTCCAAAACCTTGTTGCTGCTCACATGTTTGGTCCATGCTATCCTCAGCATCCTTCTGTAGAACCACTTTTCTGTTGCTTTGAGAAGGACAAATATTACATAACAGTCCAGTACTCTTTTGTTTTTTTGTTTCCAATGAAATTTTCCTGCCTCTCGATACTCTGCTTAGCTTTTGAAGTGCATGTTTAGCCGTGTTAGTGAACCTTCGGATTTCAGTGATGTTAAGTATAAATTTCTTTTTCGTTTACATCCTCTCTGAAACCTTGTCGTTGCTTACATGTTCAGTACATGGTATCCTCAGTATCCTTTTGTAGAACCACATATTGGCAAAAATGACTGTAGAATAATTTTATTCTATAGTCGGCAATTACTATATAAAAAAAACAATGCTAGATAGTTACAGTATAAAAAAATGGTACCTACCGCCATTCCAGTTACAATAATTCAAAGACTTAAATGGTTTAACTCCCTGCTGCACTGTTGACTGAAAAATCCATTATATCTTGAGAAAGCAGCTTATATATGCTAATTTGAGTGCAGTTTTTGAAAAATTCATTAACTGTATGTGTAGGAAGCCTTTTGAATTGACAAAACAATGAGCTTAAATAATAAATACCTTAGCACAAATGACTCAGAAGTAATTCTTCCACCATAGAAGTAAAAATAAATAAAACCTTTTTCGAATTTTTAAACAAGTGAATAAATAAAAAAAAAATAATTAAAAAAACAAATCATTTCAATTAAATTAATTCCTATACGATTGAGCTCGCTAGAGGAGAAAATTTTAAAAACAGTTTCCACTTCTGCGATATATTCATTACTCTGCAGGAATGAATTGAGTTCTTTTGGTGATTGGCATGTGTATACACTGCTTATATACAACACGTTAAAATATCCCTTCTCTGATTCCATGCATCTATGGCTTAGTGGGTAGCGACTCCGACTGAAACCAAATTGGTCAAGTTTTGATCCCGGGCAGAAGCAAGTGGATGTGCCTAGCCACACTAATGAGCTGTGATACATTGAAACAGGCTTGTATGACTAATATATATATATATACATATATATATATATATACTAGCAGTATAGCCCGGCGTTGTTCGGGTGTAATAAAAGCTTTAAAACTAATCCATGGTCCTGGAGCTCAGACACTTTGGACGTTGGCACAAAAGACTAAAATGCAATAGTTGTTTCCAGCTAAAGTGAAACTGTAGACTGAAAGAAAAATGAATGGATGTAAGTCAAATTTTGATTTCCTGGTATCGATATAAAATTTTTTGCACTATTGTAAGAACTGCAACCTTGAAACTTCTGAATCTCATTTCTTATGTCTGTCTGAGTGTATCAAATTTGATTAAAATCAGACCACTCCTTCTATGACCCAATTTTTTTGATTATTGATTTTCAATATTTATTGGGGGTACCTTGACACAAAACCTAGCTAAGAACACTCACAGACACTTATAGTACAACTGTGTAAATTTTCAAGAAAATCGGTTCAGCCGTTTCGGAGTCTAGATGTAACAGACACACACACATACACACTGACACACACACACACAGACACATACACACACAGACAAAGTTCCATTTATAAATAAGTTTAGATTATATATATATATTTGGGCAGCAACCTTTCTATTAAGTATGTTTTGTTGAAAACAACTGACAAGGATGATTTTATTAATTTTTTATTTAATTTTTCCAGTATTCTTTTTGCAGAAGATAAGGAATGTAAAAATATTCTGTAATAATTTTTCTAAGCGCTTTTACCACATTCATGGCTATTCTCAAGCAGCGGAAACATAACAGCCTTGATAATAACCAGAGAATTGGCTGAAAGTGCTTGGAAAAATAATTACAGAACATTTTTACATTCCTTATCTCCAGCAAAAAGGAAGTGTGTTAGAATACTGAAAAATTTAAATAAAAATTTCTTGTCAGTCGTTTTCAATGAAACATGCTAGAAATTTATAAGTATGTTATAACATCATTACAAAGTAGCTATTTTGTTTCAACGCTTCTTGTGTCTGGTCAAGTGATGGTGCTGATTGTGAAATAAAGAGCTTTAAAAGGTTCAAAACTAACCAAACCCCCTCAATAGGGAAGACATTGTTACATAGTCTGTGATTACCAATTGAAATACAAGTAATTTCTAATTTGAAGAACATGACAACATACCCTAAAAACAATTTATTAGTGCATTAATGTTAATATTTGATCAAAATAGAAATCACTGTTATGAATTGACTATTAATTTCAATTTAAAATAAAAATTATAATTTATTTAAAAAATATTATTACAAGTTAATGTTAGAAATTACAAATTTCAAATTCTAAATTTAAATTTAAATTTAAATTTAAATTTAAGCAGCAGGTTTAAAGTATTATAAAAATATTTCAAAGATGAAATAAGTAAGAGAGACAGACAGACAAATATATACATACATACACACATATACATATATATATGCACTCATACATATATATGTATATACACATATATATACACACGATTTTTAACTATTGTTTAGAGCAATGTGCCAATTTATCCACTAAATTTAATGCTGTTGTAAGAAGTTTCTGTAGTCTGAATTCAGATGATAAGGTGGGCATAGGAGAGGAAGATTTTAAGACAAACACAGTCATATTTCAATGCATAAATATATAAATATAATTTAATGTATGAGCACGCACATTACCATGCCAAAACTAAAATAGATACACACACAAAAACCTCACAAAGCAGCATGTACAAAATGAAGTCACATACACCGATTCATTTATACAAAACTATATCACAAATCGGACAATATGTCACCCCTTACCAATGTTCTCATATATGATTCACTGCTGAATGACTTGAGGCATAGGATACTGAATTCGTTCTATTTACTCCCTTTTCAGCAATTACTCTGCGATTTGTTTGGTTTCGGAACTCATTTTCCACGGATTAATCGCAAAAAGGAAGTGCAAAGGCCGAAAACTATGCATGAAGTCAGTCTGCAGTGAATAACATTTTTGAACCGTGGTTAGGGGGTGAGATAAACAGCAAAAAGAAGTTCCATATTTTTCTCCTCAATAGCATGAAAAAAGGTAGGTTTTTTTCAATAAACAATTAGCGATTTGAGTTCAGCATATACATTTACACAGAAATAGGGATGTTTTGAAATGATTTGAAGGGGTAAAGGCCTTTGGGGAACAAAACAAAAATTTACCGAATTAATAACTAAATCTACTGCTAAGAAGGTCGGACCCCTGTGTTGGGCCAGGAAGTTCTTCTTTTCTGAATCCATCATGCACATTTACAAATCTATCATCTGTCCATGCATTGAATACTGCTGTCATATCTGGTCGGGTGCCCCTGCTGGTCACCTTAGGGTTCTCAACAAAATTCCAAAAAGAATCTGCTATGTATTCAATCCTGACCTAGCATCTTGACTCCAGTCTCTCTTTCTCACCAATGAGGTGTGGCTTCCCTTTGTCTCTTTTACATATACTTTCATGGTCCAACAAACTTAGCTCCTTGGTGACCCCCTATGCAAATTTACTCAAGCTACTAGACTGGCAAAAAGGTCCTACTCTTTTACAGTAAAAACAATCAAGTGTAACCTCGACTTCTTTTCTCACACTTCCCATCTGTGGAACTCTCTTCTGTATTCTTGTTTCCCTGACAGCTACAATCTCCAAGAGTTTAAATGCATCAACTGTCATCTTGATTCCTATTCTCCTTCTCACTTTACACTTTGCTCTCACGCAGCTCTCTTTACACAATTGTACCTGTCCTTCTTTTACTCATTCTTCGACATCTACTGTGACTTGTTCTCCACTCTCCTATTATGTAACCTCCTGCACATCAGTGGCAGTACTGCCTTGCTTGGGGTGAGACGATTATAAAAAAATAATACATATCCAGTCAACATTTAAAGTGATCATTAGTGATGGCAATGTTATGCCCCCATTCATATTCCCACAGGGCCTCACACTCAATATGAAGGCCTACATCAAGTGACTTGAGGAGGTACTGCTGCCCTGGGTCAATAGGGTGACTGCTGGAAGACCTTATGTTTAGCAAGAGAACCCTGCAGCATGCCACACAAGCAGGAGAACCCAGTCATGGCTGTCAGACAATTTTTGCAGCCACATCACTCCTTACATCTGATCATCTTCAAACTTCAAGCTTCAAGCTTCTATGTCTGGGTTGCTGTTCAGCGAGAGGCCAACAAAATTTCTTGTAACACCAAAGATGATCTGAAGACAAGAATTATGGCAGCATTCACTAACTTGAACAAGGAGACTATCCAGAAGACATGTAGGGAATTTTGAAGTCATCTGGATGCCATGATTGAAATCAGTGATGATTTTATTGAATAGATTTACTCTTTAGTATTTCAAGATAATTTTGTGTAATTTAGGTAAATACATGTTAAAATGAGATGGCAGTGTTTTTGCTTAAATTAGACAACAATTTATGTTTGTGGAAAAATGTTTTTAACTAGAATTTTCAAGACTGACCTTTTTTTTTTTTTCCACAAAGATTTCAGTCAAATTTGGTCAAAGAAGAATTCTTTTTAAATATCCTGAAGCTATACGCTTGGAAAAAAAATTCGCTTCACAAATATATGCTCAGAAATCTGTTTTCTACTGAATTACTTATGGCAATCTGCTGACATCTGGAAACAGCTGTGATGGTTGTGAGTTTTGTTCCTCTTTAATATAAATACATGTGAATAGAAGATGACATCAAAGAGTTACCTTTGATTTATACATAGAATCTAATAGCTTTTCTATTCTTATAATGGATCTGCAACTTCCTCACACACACACACACACACACACACACACACACACTAATTACTATTCAGATCCTCAGAAAGTTGGTTTATATTTACCAACAAATGTCTGGTTATTTTTTTAAAATCATTTAAAGTAAGGTAATAATGCCACTAAGACATAAGAGGTTACTGGGAGTTGAAGAGAATGAAATTTGTTTAATGAAGAGAAAGGATAATAAAATAATGAGATAGAGAGGATAGAATATAATGACCTGCGATCCGTTTAAATTTTTTATGTGCAGTGTCCATACTTATGCATATTAGCCAAGGACAAAAATTGCCCAATACCTGCATCCATTGTCATACTGGTGTCAATATTACACTGAGCCCATCTCTCTTAGTTCAATGAAGAAGGTTACTGTCACAAGATTAGAACCCTGGGACTGAGTGCCTTCTTCCATCTTAAATAAAAAGAGAACAGATACCAAATTTTCATAATGACCAAAAGGTCAAGAAGTGATAACTATTCTTAATTTACTGAATAAAATAGTAATTACAAATAACACTATACAGTATAAACTAAATTAATTGGTTACAATACATAAGTTTAAATATATATATATATGCCCCTGCTGCTCTCCTTGGGCTTCTTGACAAAATACAAAGGAGAATCTGTAACATGGTTGATACTGACTTGGCAGACCGGCTGCAGCCGCTCTCTCACCGGTGTGATGTGACTTCCCTGTGCCTCTTCTACAAGTACTTTCATGGCTACTGCTCCGATGAGCTTAGATCACTGGTGTCGCCTAAGCACGAATTTACACGAGATACTAGATTAGCAACTAGGTCCCACCCTTTTACAGTTAAACAAATAAGATGTAACCGTAAATTCTACTCCAACAGCTTCTTTTCTTGCGCTTCCCGCCTGTGGAACTCCCTTCCACAAGTCTGCTTTCCCGACAGTTACAATCTCCAGGTGTTTAAATGTAGGGTCAATAGACACCTCCTATCACACTAACTCCCAATTATTCTCAGAACACTCTCATCTACCCAACCCTCATTCTCGGTATCCTTACCCACCTATCACCCACCCTCTGACATTTCCTATATTTAATCATCCTTTCTCCACTCTATGTAGCCCCCTGCGCAGTAGTGGCAGTGACATGCCTTGCTTGGGGGTGAAACGCTTATAAAAAAAAAAAAAAAATATATATATGTACAAAGTATATGAAAATATATTTTAGATTACCGAGGATGAAAGAGATGAGAAGACTTTAGTAATAACTAAGGACAGTAAAAAAAAAAAGGATTCAGGAAAATAGAAGGCGCAATTGATGTTGCATTTAAAATTTTTGAAGATTGTAAGTAGCAGGGAAGCAAGTTATCAGAAGGTAGTTTTACAGTTGAGGAGTATGAGAAAATCAATCATTGCAGTAGAAATAATGGTTGCATTTTGTTAGTTCAACAGTAAAATGGTGAGATTTCATAGTATTTGTATCATGACTCACAGAGCATTACTTGCATACGGATAAAGGAGTGTAGCCTGCCATAAAAAAATGATGGTAACATATTTAAGAGGATTATATATATATATATGCACACACACAATTACACACACAAATACATACATACAAATACTGCACATATATATATATATATATATATATATATATATATATATACACATACACACAAATACACAGACATATATATATACACACGCATATATACACACGCATATACATGTATATATACACATAAATACCCACACACACATATATATATATACACATACAAATACATACACACACATATATACATACACACACACACATATATATACACACATACAAATACATACACACACATATATACACACACATACAAATACATACACACACATATATACATACACACACACACATATATATATATAGGGTTCATTAAAAATGACAGACAAGGTATTATCGTGAAGTTTTTTTTATATAATTTTTCATGTGTTTGTATAATTTTTTCTTTTTGGAACTCAAATTATATAAGAATTGTCCAAATTTTTTGTACTTTTGAGCACTTTGGGCTATATTTTTAGCCATTATCAAGAATTAATTTTGTTTTACTTGTAAATAAACATGTGGAAAGTTTATGTATATAGAGTCTTGTGAATGTTAAGCTCCGAACACAATAAGCACATTGCTACCATGTTCATAATTGATGTTATTAAGTGTAGGATTTCTCTTTTTTATTAGTAATGCCTGCATTATTTTTAATTTTCTTTTTCATGTGGATGATACTATTATATATATATATATATATTATCAATGAAGATGTCATGGATAAGTTCTGCAAAATTTGGATGTATCTTTAATGTGTGTTTATGGCTGAAAGCACTCAAAAGTACAAAACCTTTGAACAATTCTTATATAATTTGAGTTCCAAAAAGAAAACAATTATACAAACATAAAAAATTATATAAAAAAACTTAAGGATAATACCTTATGTCATTTTTAATAATACCTGTATAAAAGAGAGATTGTTGCCCAAATACACAATTATATATATATATATATATTTGCTCTGTAATATTTTATTACATGGAGCTCTCTTCCTGTATCATTTTTTAATATTAAAATAAAATTTTTAATATTAATTAGGATTGGGTTTTTGGAATTTACCTTCTTGCTTTTTCCGCTTGAATTAAAGTATCTGAATTAAAATATATATATATATATATATATATATATATATACTTCAATACTTGACAACATAATTATTGCAAAAAAATGAAATAATAAGGCACTAGTAAAAAGCAAACACTTTGCAAGAGGTTTAAAAATGAACTGAGCCAACACTACCTCATTATTGTCTCCCTATAATGAACTGAGCTGATGCTGACACAATTTTATCTTTTTCTTCATTTAGCATAGGAGGATATATATATATATATATATATATATATATATATAAGTGAAAATCATCACAACAATAAACTAACATTGCCTGATGATGAGGTAAAATCTCAAAACATAGAAATTTTCATGTAGCAATGTAAACTATATTAATTTTAAATAAAAAACAAATTTAATTATATTATGTTCTCCAATATTTGTTGTATTGAGCATTTTTTTAAAAAAGTAAATGCCAGAGAACTTTGAATTCTAAAATTGGTGTTTTTTTTTCACCTGACCATAACACATTACATTGCATTTGAATACATGGTTCTGCTGTCATTTTGCCCTATCATGCGGTGTGACGTCATAGAACCGCATTGCAAATTTGCGAACTGCGTTTGTTAGTTTTGGTAACTATTGCTGTTGCCTAGCGAAGTTTTATATCAACTCAAAATAAAATCGTCGGTGATGGTGGATGTTATTGTATTACCGTCTTAATAACCTCTCTGAAGATGGCTCATGTGAGCCGAAAGCTTAGAACCAAATTAATAAAATATTTTACAAATGTTGGAGAATTTTTGTCTTTATTTTCAACTGAAATTAAAGCCAAAATACGATGTTTAGAACAGCCCATGATTAAACATAATAGACATTCATTGTCTCTTATATTTAACAGTATATGCTTAGAAAATATAATACACCACATATAATGGCCTTTATTATAATAGGGAGGATTATATATCACACATACACAGGTGTTAATTACTATTCAAATTTTCAGAAATTTGGTTTATATTTTCCAACCAATGTCTGGCTACTTTTTTAATCATTTCACTACAAACAAGGTGATAATGTCACCAAGACAGAAGAGAATGAAAATACTTCAGTGAGGAGAAAGGACAATAAGGAATGGGTTTCAAAAAGACAGAAGATGGTGATTCATATTGCATTTAGATTTTTGAAGGTCATTGGTCATAAGGAAGCAAGGAATCAGAAGAGAGTTCCACAGGTGGGAAG
Source organism: Ascarosepion bandense (assembly GCA_037127315.1). Taxonomy (NCBI): domain Eukaryota; kingdom Metazoa; phylum Mollusca; class Cephalopoda; order Sepiida; family Sepiidae; genus Ascarosepion; species Ascarosepion bandense. The sequence continues at coordinate 4,931,991 of JBBBDQ010000707.1, forward strand.
TACAAGAAATGAAACTATGAGAATAGAACTTATGCTTACATCTACCTAATTCAACAGTAAAATGATGAGATCTAGTAGCTGATTAAGTAGTGTGCTTCAATTCATGCAGTTAAATTATTAAGTAGAACTCATTAGACTGCCAGGAAAATATTTATAGAAAAACTAAAGGAAAGCCATGTCATGGCAGTGGAAAAGTCATGATGCCAGGTTATGACCAAAAGCATTATAGACCATTTGAATTTTATGAGGATGTTTTTTCTTAGGATTGATTTTTTTTTTTTTGTATTATTGCCATATTTCTTTTTGATTAACACAATTTTTTTAAAAATCATTTCTACCCAACCAAAGCAGTTTACAGGGTTTACAGTGAGAGAAAAGATTGCGTTCAGGGAGTATTGAAGAAAGGATAAAAAATGAATGGGATTCAACAAGATAGAATATGGCAATTGACATTGCATTTAAATTTTGGAGATTGAAGCTATCAGGGAAGGAAGTAGATGGAAAAGAGTCCCACAGGCAGGAAGTACGAGAAAAAAAAGTTGTTTGAGTAGAAGTGGCAGTTGTATTTAACTATTTCAGCAGTAAAAGAGTTGGAACTTTATGCAAGTCTAGTAGCATACTTAAATTCATGTAGTAAAAAAAGCTCATCAGAGTAGTTGCCATGAAAATATTTGCAATAAAGACAGAAGGAAATCATATCAAGTTGGCAAGAAAGGTACTGAAGTTGAGAAGCCAAGTCAGGATCGATTATATAGCAGATAATTCTTTGGATTTTGTCAAGAACCTCGAGATGAATAACAGGAGCTCATGACCAGATATGACAACAGTATTCAAAACATGGATGAATGGTAGATGCATAAATGTGCAAGATGGACTCAGGTGGGAAAAACCTTTTGGAACGACACAGTGACACAATCTTCCTAACAGTAGATGAAGTTATTAATTCAATGTAGTCGTTCCACCTCAAGTTGGTTGGAAAAATGAGACCAAGGAAGTGCAGTATGTTACTCTCCAGGAGACTAGCATCAGCCATGCTGATAACAGACAGAAAAGTTTGTTTTATGATGGTTAAAGGAGAGCTGTTTAGTTTTGGAGGCATTAAAATCTACAAGCCATTTCTTGCCCTAGTTAACCACTGATTGGAGGTCCTTTTCAAGAGCAGTAGCCAGTTATACTTTGTCATCTCGGATAAATTTTATATTGAGACTGGAGTAAATGATAGTGACCCCTGCATAAATACCTATTTGGGAAAGTCCAGATGTCAGATCGATTACATTGCAGATCCTTATTTGGATTTTGTCAAGAATCTTGAGATGAATAACAGGAGCATCTGAATAGATATGGTAACAGTATTCAATGCACAAATGAATGGTAGATTTATTTAACAAAATGGCCATTCATTTCAGATGCCTGCATGGGACTAGATTTAAAAAACAGCCAAGATTTTCTGTCAGAATTTCTGAGATGAAAAGCTATCATTATTTACATTATTAACATTCAGATTTTGTTGCTGTTATCATATTGCAGAGGATACCAGATATTCGCTAATGATATTTAGATTTATGATTTGATATGACACACAATTGACATAGGAAATAAGAAACAATGATGAAAGCCAAAGTAACTGGAATAAACATGTATTAACAAAAGGTTACAAAGACGGTTGAATATGCATGCAAACAGAGGAAGAAGAAGTTCTCTCCCTTATACTGTTAAGAAAAAAGTGAAATGTTCAATGAAAGATTGATTGGAATAAAGTTCTGAAAAGAAGAATAATGTACATACTATTCTTGAGTTGAAGTCAGTTCCAATTAGAGTTTGTAATGTATGTGTGCACTGGGCATGTGTGTGAGAAATAAAATTTTGCCCCACTAATTGCAACCTACAATTAGTGTAGGTGTGTGAGAACGAGAATTATACAGATGTCTCTCTGCCATTCTAATAGCAGGGGTCTCACTCAAGTTGGGAAAAACTGTTGCACATACCACCCACTATTGCCGGCTGATAGTGAGGCCAAACTGCTGGTCAATACATGTGTATCTCCTTCAATGACCATGCCAAACTGTGTGGGAATGTAGGATCTAACACATGCGGAAAGGGTGAAAGATGCATGGCTCACAGATGAAAACATGCCTGATAGAAATAAGCATAGGTGTGCAAGTAAATAATATTGATGATGATAATGATATTTGTGTATGTGTGAATAATAATTCCACAACATCATTTTCATTAATGCATCCACCAGCATTCATCAGGTGTATTAATCTTGGCAACCTCCAGGGAATTCCAAACAAAACCCTTTATTTAATCTAGAGTGGCCTGTTCTTGTTTCACTGCCAATGTCTAGAGATATTTCATCGAGATCTTAATTTTAGTACTACTCAATTAATACTTTCCCTGTTTCCACTGAGTCCAGATACACTGAGCTTGGCCCAGGAATTGAACTCAAAATTAATCAGTCAGTAAATGCCATATGTGATACACACCTGGGTAATCATCCCTCTTTCAAGACATAACTAACTAAACAGAATATTTTCCCCACAGTAGGTTGCCATTATTTTTTGCAGTAAACTGGTTGCCAACTAAGGCTGTAGAAACCAATCTGTCCTATTATTTAACCCATAGCTGGAGGAAGAAAGGATAGATTCATATTTTTCCCAATGGTATTTGCACATAAGTGAATGCAACAAATTCGACTGGAACAGATCACCAAATTCACACTTTAATCTAGTAGGTTATTGGATCAGTTACTTGGCTTGATATGCACCTGATGAAGGCCAAAGAGCATGATGGTCAAAATATTATGATGAGTTCATATATAAATAGTGTAAATATTCAAGGTTTGTTTAAATTCTAAGATAAACTATTTCACAAGCATGTGTCCCATAACTCATTAGGGTTGTAGGGACAGAACATGTACTGGCAGCCACAGTCACAGAGGTATTTCCTGATAGCATGATGGGATTCAATTCAGAAGTTTCCTTCTCCTAGATTAGTTGTTAACCAAGATTATAGGACACAGCCTATCCTGCTGTTTACCTATAGCTCAAAGGAGAAGAGATAGATTCATATCTTTCCCAATGTATTAGTACTTAAGTGAGTGTAATGATCTCTACTGAAATACAAACTGAGCTTCCTGATTCTTCAGTCTGAGCTGCTATCCATTTCTCCACTATGACTACACTATAAAATATTTTTAATAAATTGCCATTCATCTGAGACATGGAGGGAGCTGGTCAGGTGGTCAGATATACAATGATCATATAACAATATCCATACATGGAACTAATAAAAATGAAGTATAAATTAATATCTATTTAAAACTTATTTATAAATGTAACTTTGTCTGTGTGTGTGTGTGTGTGTGTGTGTGTGTGTCCGTTACCTATAGACTCTGAAACAGCTGAAACAATTTTCTTGAAAATTTACACTGTTGTACTATAAGTGTCTGTGAGTGTTTTTAGCTAGGTTTTGTGTCAAGGTGCCCCCGATAAATATTGAAAATTGATAATCAAAAAAATCGGGTTATAGAAAAAGTGGTCCGATTTTAATCAAATTTGATACACTCATAGACAAAGACATAAGAAACGATATTCAGAAGTTTCAAGGTTGCAGTTTTTACAATAGTGCAGAAAATCGACAATATATATATATATATATATATATATATATATATATATAAAAGGCAAGATGTTTGTGTGTGTGTCTGTTTATCTGCCTGTATGTATGTATTTTTTCAGCCCTTTTATTTTAGTTTTTGCTTTGGGTTTGGCTCTAAGTAGATATAATTGTAGTTCTTAGTCTCAGCCATGATACCATTTACTCAGAGGACTTATTTAGCCTTCAAAATTCAGTTTATGACGAAAAAATCTTATTTGATATCAATATCAGGAAATCAAAATTTGATTTACATCCATTCATTTTTCCTTCAGTCTACGGTTTCGCTTTAACTGGAAACAACTATTGCTTTTTAGTCTTTCGTGCCAATATCCAAAGAGTCTGAGTTCCAGGACCATGGATTAGTTTTAAAGCTTTCATTACACCCGAGCAACTCCGGGCTATACTGCTAGTATATATATAAATAAACCATTAATATTTTTATGATAACTTATATATATGGTTCTTATTTATATATTATGACTTAATTATGTTATTATAATAATTTTAATACATAGTTATATTTTATTTCCTTGAAAGATACCAACTGTTAATGATATTTAGTAATTTATTATTTCATTAAAAGATTCTAACTGTTAACATTATTTTCACTAGAATTTAAATGGAAATATATTTTGTTTATGATTCATACATGATTCTCACGTTATTTAGAAGGAAAATCGTTCCCTCATTTGATTTCTTTCAACGCATACATTCATAACTGTTTTCTCTGATTTTATTTAAAAAGAATGCATTGACACATACAGTTAAACAAACACAAGTTTTATCTTCTACATTTTAATATTCATTTGTTGCTTTATCACTCGTGACACGTATCTGACATTTGAAACTATACCTCATTTAAAAATACTGTCTCTCGGATTTTTAAATCATTCATCCTTATTAAATCTCTGAAGAAGCTTGTTATAAGTGAAACATGTTAGATTAAAGATAATTTTTCCTACTTGTTCTTTATTTATTCTATTCATCTTGTTGGATTCCGATCCATATATTTAATTCATATATATATATATATATATATATATATATATATATATATATATATGAAGATAGTATAAAGCAAAAAATGATGACAATAAGATATTGAGAGAAAAACCATTTACGACAAGCAGTCTTTGCAATAAAAGCCTTGATATTAATAGTAACTTGCTGATAACCCCTGAAGAGTGGACAGATATGTCCACCCACAAAACTCTGGAGTTGGGATGCTGAAGGTATCATCAATCAGCTAAGTGACAAATTTTATTTATTTACATTATTTCTTTCTCTCTCTCTCTCTCTCTCTCTCTCTCATATATATATAGATATATATTAGTCAATTGCTAATATCCCGTGAAGAGTGGATGGACAGGTCCACCTACAGAACTCTAGAGTCGGAATGCTGAAAGTAATATCAATCAACTAAGTAACAAATTTTTACTTATACGGATTCTCTCTCTCTCTCTCTCTCTCTCTCTCTCTCTCTCTCCCTCAACCAATAACAAACCAGGTCATGATGGATAGGAGAAATTTGATTATGAACTGTCTTTTTATTGGTTTATTGAGTCAAACCCCCTAAAAATACACACTGCCTTAATTGTCTAGATTTGGTAGAAATTGTGTTGCCTTTAAGTTTCTATATATAATGATTCCTAACAGAAAAAAAGTATTTCACTGCCTGATGAGGTGCTAATAAGATAGTAACAAAACACAATGGCTCTTCTGTTCCTATGAACTAGGTTTTTATTATAAATTTATAATAAAATATTACTATATATATAATATATATATAAATTAGAATGAAGAAATCCTGAAAACATCATAAGCTTAAGGAAAAAGTACTATGATCCATTGTTTATGGCTATATCGTGTTGAATACACCGGTTCCCGTCCAATCACCAAAGTTAAGCAACATCAAGCCAGGTCAGTACTAATGGGTGACCATTTGGGAATACCAGGTGCTGTAAACATAAGGACTAAGAATGGTCCACCGGTCCTCCAGGTTTGGGGGTTGGGTGCACGGCTAACAACCCTGCCCCGTAAAAAACAGTTTGTTACAGAAACAGCAACAAAAAGTTGCTGCCCTATGCATCACCTGGGTGAGATGGATAAATGATGATGACTATGATCCATTATTTAAGCATACACAAGAATAAACATACACACATTTCATTCTTTTGTTTTTGGATCTGATGAAGCCTTGAATGATGAAATGCATCATTTATTTTCAATCAAATCTGTTTTTGCAAAATGTTTCCATCTGTTTTATATATATTTTAAATCCAAACAGAAAGTGGCATGTAGGTAAAACCCCAAGGAAGATCCTATTAATACAAATATTAAAACTGATCCAACCTGAGGGATCAATGTAAATAAAATTACTTATTTACAGAGCCAAATATATATATTTTTAAAAAATAATACTTTGAAAATTATGATCTGACACATGTAACTTTTATTTGAAATATATATATATATATATATATATCAGCATATGGTGTAGATATAGAAGAATCCAAAGGAGTATCCTGTACATACAGTGGTACGATAACTCTCTAAGAGAGCTCTAAATATATATGTATATAAATACACATAGAGCAAATATAAGAAAAAATTAAGGCAGACGTTACTTCATAGTAAATCGGAAGTATAGGCCTATTTCAGGCGAACCATCATCAGCTTCCATCTTTATTGTACAGAAGAATACACAATTATATATATATATATATATATATATATATATATATATATATATAATTGTGTATTTGGATAATAATCTCTTTTTTATATAATTTTTCATGTGATCGTATATTTTTTCTTTTTGGAACTCAAATTATATAAGAATTGTCCAAAGGTTTTGTACTTTTGAGCTCTTTTGGCTATACTTTTAGCCATTATCAAGAATTAATTTTGTTTCACTTTTAAATAAACATGTGGAAAGTTTATGGATATATCTGTATAATAAAAGATAAATAGAGAATACGAAATAAAACCAAAACAATTCTGTTTTGAGGTGAAGCTAGTGATACCTTGGTTTTATTTTTTATTCTTCATTCATCTTACATCTTATCAACTCTTTTCCCAGTTGAAACTTACCAACCCTGATTGCATTTATATGTATATAATTCACACAACTGAGACATATGCAGAGTGCTGGTCAAATGCTCAGCTGTGGTCCTTAGACCACACCTGGTCATGGAACTGATGACATTAAAATAGTGATGATTACATTATGATGATGATGATGATGATGATGATGATGATGATGATGATGATGATACCATTAAAAGTATTTAATGACACCTTTCAATGATGTCATAAAGAATCTGTTGTAAGAACTGCTGAATTAAAATTTGGGAAAGGGAAAAATAATCAGTTATTTGGAGCAAGCCTGGTTCGCTTGAATGGGGCCAGCCTTGATTTTCTTTTTGAAGTTTTTTATTGCACAAACTGTGAACCCCTCCCTGGTTAAGTTAGATGTCTTTTGTGTACTTAGTTAATGTGAATGAATGGGTTCCTATCCTGTTCTGGCTTTCTCTTTTGTTATAATCTAAGTCAAGATTCTTGACCTCCCCAGTTTACTTTTGCCCCATTTTTCATCTTGACTGGGTCAGTATCCCATTCCATTATTTATTTTATCCTCTCCCACTCCCTTAGCAAGTGTACTACTTGATTTCGCTGCTTGGTGGAATACAGCAGCCACTTTGATTTTGTTTGGTAGACAGGTTTTACTAACATTTTTTTTTTTAATATTTTGCTATATTTTAGTTTGTTTTGGGTATTTCATCTCCCTCCCTTTTTTCATTTCATTATCATTAAATCTTTTAGATATATTTTTGTAATTATTGTATATATTAGCATTTTTATCTCATGGGTTTGTTTCCCCCTTTTTTAGGTGCCCCTTGTAAATATGTGGTGAGTGAAGGATTGGGAGGTGATGGATGGGTTCTTGTAGTGAATGCGAAAATTGTTAATGAGTGATAGGGTCATGAAAGCGTTTACCTACATTATGGGCCATAATTATTAGGTCACCCCAGTTTAAAAAAAAAAAATGATGTATTTCATCCTATTTTTAGTATTTATTGCCAAATGGATAATTCTAAATGAAAATAGAATGGTTCTTTTGTTATTATTATTTTGCAAAACTTTACAAGGCAGCCAGGAAGCCTTTGCTTCAGCCAGCCAATATGAAGATGAGACTAGTATGAAGAAGAGAGCACAAAAACTGGACACCAGGACATGTTATTGTGCAGTATTAAAAAAGAATCATTTTATTTTCATTTAGAATTATCCACTTGGCAATAAATACTAAAAAATAGTATGAAATACATCATTTTTTAAAACACTGGGGTGGCCTAATAATTATGACCGGCAGTGTATGTTTAGGATAATTAAGGAAGACCATCCTCTACCCACCCCCTTTTTTCAGCCATGTGCCACATTTTGTATGATTTTATAATCTATTTGGATTGTTTATTAAGCAAAATACATTTACTTGTATGACCAATTAAGACAAAGTTAGTACCCAGTTACTGTGTATGCAAGGGCTGGGTAATATTTGACTAGCCAGCTCTGTATTACATTGCATGTGGTACAGGGTGAAAAGGGGTGTGGGGAAAGGTTGTTTGTCACTGACTATCCTACACCAAGTTAATCTAGTTTACAACCCAGTCATTCATTACATTTTACACATCACAAAAACACATTCATCGACATTCAATCCAACACATTATATAACTGCATATTCACAGAAATTCTACTAAAGCACCTATTGCACAAAAATATATACAATTGTTCTTTTAATAAAAGATTTCATTTTTGTCTCATATTGAATTTATTATTTATTTATAAATAAATTTATTAGTTATTGTTATTATTAATTCAACTTTTTATTTTTTTATAAATGATTTTTTATAAAAGATTTCATTTTTAGCTCAGATAGAATTCATTATTTATTTATAAACAATTTTTTATTTATTCATTATTATTATTATTATAAATTATGTTTTTTATAAAAGATTTTGTTTTGTCTCATATATAATTTATTATTTATTTATAAATAAATTTATTATTATTTATTGTTATTATTAATTCTACTTATTGTGTTTTTATAAATAGTTTTTATAAAAGATTTCATTTTTGTTTTATATATAATTTATTATTAATTTATAAATAAATTTATTTTTTATTATTATTATTAATAATACAACTTATTTTTTATAAATGTTTTTTATAAAAGATTACATTTTTGTCTCATATAGAATTTATTATTTATTTATAAATGAATTTATTATTATTAATTCAACTTATTTTTTTTTATATATGATTTTTTTTATAAAAGATTTCATTTTTAACTCAGACAGAATTTATTATTTATTTATAAATAAATTTATTTTTTATTATTATTATTAATCATACAACTTATTTTTTATAAATGTTTTTTATAAAAGATTTCATTTTTGTCTCGTATAGAATTTAGTATTTATTTATAAATAAATTTATTATTATTTATTGTTATTATTAATTCAAATTATTTTTTAGAAATGATTTTTTATAAAAGATTTCATTTTTGTTTCTTGTATAGAATTTAGTATTTATTTATAAATAAATTTATTATTATTTATTTTTGTTATTATTAATTCAAATTATTTTTTATAAATTGATTTTTTATAAAAGATTTCATTTTTGTCTTGTATTTAGAATTTAGTTTATTTGTTTATAAATAAATTTATTATTATTTATTGTTATTATTAATTCAAATTATTTTTTATAAATGATTTTTTATAAAAGATTTCATTTTTGTCTTGTATAGAATTTAGTATTTGTTTATAAATAAATTTATTATTATTTATTGTTATTATTAATTCAAATTATTTTTTATAAATGATTTTTTATAAAAGATTTCATTTTTGTCTTGTATAGAATTTAGTATTTGTTTATAAATAAATTTATTATTATTTATTGTTATTATTAATTCAAATTATTTTTTAGAAATGATTTTTTATAAAAGATTTCATTTTTAACTCAGACAGAATTTATTATTTATTTATAAATAAATTTATTTTTTATTATTATTATTAATCATACAACTTATTTTTTATAAATGTTTTTTATAAAAGATTTCATTTTTGTCTCGTATAGAATTTAGTATTTATTTATAAATAAATTTATTATTATTTATTGTTATTATTAATTCAAATTATTTTTTAGAAATGATTTTTTATAAAAGATTCCATTTTTGTCTTGTATAGAATTTAGTATTTATTTATAAATAAATTTATTATTATTTATTGTTATTATTAATTCAAATTATTTTTTATAAATGATTTTTCATAAAAGATTTCATTTTTGTCTTGTATAGAATTTAGTATTTGTTTATAAATAAATTTATTATTATTTATTGTTATTATTAATTCAAATTATTTTTTATAAATGATTTTTTATAAAAGATTTCATTTTTGTCTTGTATAGAATTTAGTATTTGTTTATAAATAAATTTATTATTATTTATTGTTATTATTAATTCAAATTATTTTTTATAAATGATTTTTTATAAAAGATTTCATTTTTAGCTCAGATAGAATTTATTATTTATTTATGAATAAATTTACTATTTATTATTATTATTAACCCTCTAGGGCCATTCGTATCATATTTGATACAGTATGAAAACAAGCCTTGAAAGAAATATTTTCCTGAAAAATTTTTTAAGAGAAATATTTTATAAATTTCAAATGAAAGCAGTACTGACTGCTCAGTCAATGAATACCAAATGTTTCCTTATAGGGAAATACTGTATCAAATATGATACGAATGGCCCTAGAGGGTTAATATTACAGTTGAGTTGGCTAGATGTAACTGGAAGTTATGTGCTAAGCCTTTTTTCTATTACACTTCTCACTTTATCACTCTCTTTCAGCTTCTTACTTTCCGGCCGATTTTGACTTTTGAAAATTTAAATGCAATGTCAATCATTATCTTCTGTCTTCTTAATTGTTCTTCTTTTATTTTTCTCTCTCTTTAATAGTATTTTTTCTCATATTTTCAGACATTCAGTAACCCCCCCCCCATGTATGCTAGTGGCGTTATTGGCTTGCATGGGGTGAAATGATTAAAAAAAAAAAAGAAAAGAAAAGAAAGCAAAAAGAAAGGACTAACTGTAAGATCATTTAGAGTTTACTGATTAGCTAACTTTTTAATTAAAACCTTTGATAAATTTAGAACTCGAAATACTTAGTGAAACTGCTTGATCTAACCATAAGTTCTATACTAATATTTTCTCGTTCAGTTTCTTGCTTTTCTATGAACTACAATCTTCAAGAATTTAAATGCAACATCAATCCTCATCTTTTGCCTCCTTAATTCCTGCTCCTTTTTTGCTTTTCAACAATGTTTTCTCAGTTTAATTTACACTTAGTAACCCCTTGTGTATTCATGGTCTTATCACCTTGTTTGTGGTGAAATGAAAAAAAAAAAAAGAAGAGATTCTTTTTAGACAGTAAAAATGAAGAAAAACAAGATCCCCCCCGCAAAAAATTGGCAACAACAGGACTACCCTTTGTCATTCTGAGATGAGTCATTATTAGTCCAAGAGTTGTCCAGGCAATTGAACTTCTTCCTTTTGTTTCTTCTTTGTTACCATAGTTTCAGCACTTTTGTTCTCTGACTTTACTCAGCTGTGCAATACAGTCAAATGGACAGCATAAACACTATGGTAGCAATAAAGTAGCAAAATAATAAGATCAACAGTTCAAACAAAACTTGGAAAGACATGATATTTCAGCTGTTGTTCTCTCCAGCTGTCTTCAAAATGTATTATTTCTGAGATGAGGTATTGTAACTATTTACACTATTAACACTGTTTGGACTGTTGTCCTCATATTTGTTGCCATATTCACAATTTTTAAGCCATTGTATGCTTAGGTCTTTTCCAGGATCTGTCTATATCTTTGAGATAAGTTATTATAACCATTTACACTACTAACATTTTTCAGACTGTTTTCCTCATCTTTACTGTCACATTCACAAGGTTTCTGCTGTTGTACACTCTGGCTTTTTTCCAGTGATCTTTGTTGGAATTTTGAACCAAGCACTTTAGTCCATGGTGGTAAATTGTTCTAAATCCACATACCATCAATTTTAGTTAATTTGCCTTGATAGCTCTCAAAAAAGAAAAGATAGATTAATACCTGCCTGAAAGGTATTGGCATGCAAGTGAATGCAACAAACTAAACTGGAATTCGAACTTGGCTCTCTAGTTTCTCATTTCATGCTGATCAGATTGTATCTAAACTTATTTATAAATGGAACTGTGTGTGTGTGTGTGTGTGTGTGTGTGTGTGTGTGTGCGTCTGTGTGTGTGTGTATCCATTACCTATAGACTCCGAAACGGCTGAACCGATTTTCTTGAAAACTTACACAGTTGTACTATAAGCGTCTGCGAGTGTTCTTAGCTAGGTTTTGTGTCGAGGTACCCCCGATTAATATCGAAAATCAATAATCGAAAAAATCGGGTTATAGAAGGAGTAGTCCGATTTTAATCAAATTTGATACACTCATAGATAAAGACATAAGAAACGATATTCAGAAGTTTCAAGGTTGCAGTTCTTACAATAGTGCAGAAAATCGATAATATATATATATATATATATATATATATATTCAAAATAATAACTAAATAGACTCTGCAAGTATTAAGTTTTAAATTTATACTAAGATAAACCTTAAGAAAAACCATTAACAAACAGAACCTAATTCCGTTACAATCCAGTGCACTAAGGCGTTGGATAAGAGGGGAGAAAAAAAAAGAAATCCGCGGAATAAGGACAAGACATACGATACTCCGCAGTAAAGATATATATATATAAAAGGCAAGATGTTTGTGTGTGTGTCTGTTTATCTGTATGTCCCTTATACAAATCCACAATTTTTATCCGATTCTCACCAAACTTATACAAATCCACAATTTTTATCTGATTCTCACCACACAAATATTCTTTAGGCTGAGTCTGAGCTCCAGGACCATGAATTAGTTTTAAAGGTTTCATTACACCCGAGCAATGCCGGGCTATACTGCTAGTTTAATGAGAGAAACCTGATTACTTAAAAATACAATGCCATCAGCTTTGCAGTCAGGAGACATGTTAATGCTGAGTTCACAAGGAAATAGTAGATAAAAAGATTAAAGACAAAACGATTGACAACTTCAACTCACACAGACAAGCAGATTATCTATGGTGATAATCCAAGTTGGAGATTTAAGTTCTGATGGTCAGTAGTAGGCAACCATCAGATTACTTTAAGACGTAAGTGAGTGGACTTTGGATAAGTCTTTCCTCTCCAGGTCATACACTAGTTTGTCAATTTATTTAGACAGTGAGGTTTAAAAAAGTTTATCTTTGGCCACAGAACATCTTAAGATGCCAAACCAGTGTTTCACAACCCTTGAAATAGTTTTCATGTCTCAGGCAACTCCTGTATAAAAATGATTATATTCCATTATTAATATCTATCTCTTAGATTTTTTTTATCATAGTAAGCATACGGACACTGTGCATGTGTCCTGTACTTAAGTGAGTCAATCAATGATGCACAAATCCATCACATATAGGTTCTGTCTACTAACCAGCAAAGGCAGCTTCATGCCATATAGGCATTGCTAAAGCCATTCTTTATGATTATTATAATTTTAAATAATATAAGAGATGAAAGACTTTATTATAATAACCATGGATTTTCCAACAGTATACTGTAGGTATATAGTAAAAGTTATGAATACAAAATTAAACAAAAATTACTCAAAAATGCTTCAGTCTATTTATCATCGCTTCTTGTGGAATTGCTAGTGACCTTTTGTTAAACCCTAGGGATCCTGTGAGAACATTATTCAAGAAACACTGTTTTATACAGTGGCCAAGTATGTATGTAGAAAATATTATTATTCAGCCAGAAAAACATGATTAACTCTTAAACAGCAAATATCATCAACTGATGTTGCTGTTATGTTTCACATTTATTTGTGTGTAGTATTTGTTATAACACAGCCCTCCATGTCCTTTGTGGTGACAAAGTTTTCTGTTTCTTACTTCTCCAGTTATATTCAACTTAAGCTTACTTCTTAAATTGCACACGATAATAGTTTCACTGAAAATTCATTGGATATCATAAACTGATATTTCAGTGGAGATCAGTGGACATCATAAACTGATATTTCGATGGAGATCAGTGGATATCATCAACTGATATTTTGATGGAGATCAGTGGATATCATCAACTGATATTTCAATGGAGATCAGTAGATATCATCAACTGATATTTCGATGGAGATCAGTGGATATCATCAACAGATATTTTGATGGAGATCAGTGGATATCATCAACTGATATTTCAATGGAGATCAGTGGATATCATCAACTGATATTTCAATGGAGACCAGTGGATATCATCAACTGATATTTCATTATAGATCAGTGAATATCATCAACTGATATTTCATTATAGATCAGTGGATATCATCAACTGATATTTCAATGGAGACCAGTGGATATCATCAACTGATATTTCATTATAGATCAGTGGATATCATCAACTGATATTTCATTATAGATCAGTGGATATCATCAACTGATATTTCATTATAGATCAGTGGATATCATCAACTGATATTTCATTATAGATCAGTGGATATCATCAACTGATATTTCATTATAGATCAGTGGATATCATCAACTGATATTTCATTATAGATTAGTGGATATCATCAACTGATATTTCATTATAGACCAGTGGATATCATAAACTGATATTTCATTATAGATTAGTGGATATCATCAACTGATATTTCATTATAGACATATCATCAACTGATATTTCATTATAGACCAGTGGATATCATCAACTGATATTTCATTATAGATCAGTGGATATCATCAACTGATATTTCAATGGAGATCAGTGGATATCATCAACTGATAAAAGAAAACAAATAAAAGAAAGATGGAATCAAGGAAACAAAAGATGGCAATTGATGTTGCACCTAAACTCTTGGAGATTGTAGCTATCAGGGAAGAAAGTTTAGAGAAGAGATTTCCAAAAGTGGAAGTGCAGGAAAAGAATTTACTAGAGTAGAAGAGGCATTTACATTTGACTGTTTTCACTGTAAAAGAGTGGGACTGAGTTGACAGTCTAATAGCACAACTGAATTCTTTTAGAAGAGACACGAGAAAGATAAGCTTGTCAGAGCAGAAGCCATGAAAATATTTGTAAAATAAACAGAGAGAAGCCAGCAGAAGCCATGAAAATATTCGTAAAATAAACAGAGGGAAGCCATGTATGCGATAAAAATTGCACTAAATATGAAACAAACTCAGTACTTTCATTTGATGTCTGTCCCTTATTATCCTGCATTAGTTTTTTTTAAAGTGCCTTAAAAACAAGTTTTAATGATAAAATATCACACATAAATATTTATATTTTCCTTTACTTCATAATTACATTTTACTAGCAGTATAGCCTGGCGTTGCTCGGGTGTAATAAAAGCTTTAAAACTAATCCATGGTCCTAGAGCTCAGACTCTGCCTGAAGAATATTTGTGTGAAGTTTGGTGAGAACTGGATAAAAATTGTGGATTTGTATAAAGGACATACAAACAGATAATCAGACACACACACAAACATATTGCCTTATATATATATTATTGATTTTCTGCACTATTGTAAGAACTGCAACCTTGAAACTTCTGAATATCATTTCTTATGTCTTTGTTTATGAGTGTATCAAATTTGATTAAAATCGGACTACTCCTTCTATAACCCGATTTTTTCGATTATTGATTTTCGATATTTATCCGGAGTACCTCAACACAAAACCTAGCTAAGAACTCTCGCAGACACTTATAGTACAACTGTGTAAATTCTCAAAAAAATCAGTTCAGCCGTTTCGGAGTCTATAAGTAATGGACACACACACACACACAGACTGAGTTCCATTTATAAATAAGTTTAGATTTAGATTTAGATAGATTTAGATGATTGCATATGTTACATCTGGTCTGGTGCTTCTGCTATATATTTAGAAATTCTTGATAAAATCCAAAGAAAAATCTGCAATCTTAATGATCCTGACCTGGCATTTTAGCTTCAGTCACTTTCCCACCACCATAACATAGTTTCCCTATGTTTTTTCTATAAATATTTTCATAGTAATTGTCCTGGTGAGATACCCTCTTTGGTACTTCAACTTTAAGCACAGTACCAGGTTGGCAGTTAAGTCTCATTTTATAGTTGAACTTGTTAGATGTAACCATAAATTCTTTGTTAACAGTCTCTTCTATAAGACATTTCTCACTTGGGGAACTCTCTTCTTTCCAGTCAACTTTGACGATGAAAAATTTAAATGCAACATCAGTAGCTATCTACTCTCCTCCTGATTTTTCTTTCCTCTTCTCATTCATTATTAATTTTTATGTTTCTAATTCTTCCAGTAAAGATGTAACCATAAGTTCTTTGCTAACAGTTTCTTTTCTCACACTTCTCAACTATGAAACTCTCTTCCAACTCCATGCTTTCCAGTCAACTTTAATCTTTGAAAAAAAGAAGAGAAAAGAGTAATCAAGAAGACAGTAGATAATGATTGATGTTGCATTTATTTTTTGCAGATTAAAGTTAACTGGAAAGCATGGAGTTGGAAGAGAGTTCAACAAGTGAGAAGTGTGAGAAAAGAAACTGCTTAAAAATAAAAATTAAAACTGCTTTAGTATTTGTCTATATTTCTGAGATGAGGCAGTATTTATGTATGTGCCAGCCTTCTTCAGGTGCTAGGAATGGCCCAGTGGATATAGACATTGGTTAGTTCCTGATTTGACTCTTAGAGTTGTGTGTTCAATACCAGGCTACAGCAGTGGTGATCAAGTAACTTACAGGGTTAGAGGGAGATAACTCATGACTTCCAATTGAGGCTTTACATAAGGAATGGGGATGATATACCCCAGTGATTGTAATAAAGGGTTAGGTTTGAAATTCCTCGCACCTGAAGAAGGCCAGAGCATAGAACGGCTGAAATGTTGTACAAATGGCCACAAAGATGAGGACAATAGTTCGAATAATGTAAATACTGTAAAACTACTTTCTTTAGTCCGTGTCCCCCCCATTTCCTGAGGAGTGCCTAAATCTATTTCCCCAGCAGCTTAAAAGTTCATGGTACTGTTTCCCTTTGAGAATATATCTTTCCCTGATATAGAATAAAAGTCCAGCTTGCAGTCCTCAATTTAGAAAAAACCCAAGACCAGCTGCTTCCCATTCACAAAATATGTTTGTTCTTACACTCTGCTCTACTGTTTAGATATATGTGATATATTGTTTTCCAGATAGGGCATATGTGTGTAAGAATATATATATATATAAATAACATGCTAAAATTTCCTCCTCTCTCAGCCATGTGCTGATAGCTTAGGGAGTAGGCACTGCAACTGACACCAAATTGGGCGAGTTTCAATCCTGGATGGAATCAAGTGGATGTCTAGTCACACTGATGAGCTGTGATACAGCAAAACAGACTGTATGTCTTAGTAGTATAAAAGTCTCCCTGAAAACAAAGCATGTTTGTCATTCTTTTTCCTTTCAGCCATTCTGTTCTGTCTAGGAATTATAGTGTTATTATACCATGGATATGATAATGCCCATAATGGGAGAAATACTAAAGAGAGAATAAATATTTCTACCATAGCTTTTTCTTGTTAGAATGTCTTCGTGCTATACTTAAGTTTTGTTTCAGAGAAAACTTAAATCATTTCTTAGAAAAATATTTGTCTAATATTTTAATGCACAGGTCTTGATATTTTTTCTGATAATTTCTTGTAACTCATGAACACATTTTCTAAATTTCTGCAGAATTTGATGCATCTTTTCTGTGTAAAGAATGACATTTAGATGAAAATTCCTAGCAGCTTTAACAAGTTTAAATCCTCCTTCAAGTTTTCTATACTGAAGATCCTTAGCCATAGTCTTTGAAATATTTGTCTATCTAAAAACTAATCTTTTCTTAAACTGTATGTATAGGTCATGTCAGATTAGCTCAGCTACAAACCAGAGTGGAGGGACAGTGAATAAATCTCTCTCTCTCTCTATATATATATATATATATATGTATAGTAGTGTTTATATGTACAAGCCAATTTATTGCATGATTTTGATCTTAAGTATTTAATGTATATTATTCAACCAATAGGAGCAATCAAAAAAAGTGTTGTACTAAGTACCTTGACAAAGTAAAAGGATTCAAAACTATATATAAGAATTGAGTTTATATAATATGCAACCCAGGTTTCTACCATCTAGTGTCATCAAGTGATTTACAATAACTGATTTTACCATTTTTTTTAAGAATGTTCATGTAACAGGGATTTTTTATGAATGTGCAATTTTCAAAATTAAATGAAATTATGTTTTCATCAATGGTTGTATGGTCCTAATAGGTATTTCTTGGTATGGTTACACTTAGTCATAATTTCTGTTCTTTCATTCAGTAGTTAGTCTAGTAGCACGAGTATATTCGTGTTAAGGTTCTGAGATACATGCTTAGGCGATCATGTTTCAAAAGAGACATGACTGACTAGGCAGGAGATTTTCCTGTAGTCAGTTGCCATTACATTACTGAATGTCTGAGAATGTGAGAAAAAATACTATTAAAGAAAGAGAACAATAAAAGAAGAATAATCAAGAAGACAGAAGATAATGATTAACTTTGCATTTAAATTTTTGAAGATCAAAATCAGCTGGAAAGTAAGAAGCTGAAAAAGATTTTTAAAAGTGAGAAGTGTAATAAAAAAATGCTTAGCATATAACTTCCAGTTACATCTAGCCAATTCAACTGTAAAATGATGAGACCTTACTGCCAATCTTGTCAGTCAGTTAAGTGCCATATGTGATACATGCTTTGGCGATCATGTCTCTTTCGATCCATTACTGACTGGGTAGAAGATTTCTCTAAAGTAGTTTGCCATTTCTTTCTGTGGTAGACTGGTTGCCAACCAAGGCAATAAATGTGTTCTGCTATTTAACCCATAGCTGGAGAGAGACAGATTAATTCCTTTCCAAAGGGCATTTTTGCATGAGTGAATGCATGAATTTAACTGAAATTTGAACTTGGCTTTTTGATTTCTTGTTCAGAGCCAATTTCCACTGCACCATAACACACATCAACATGTGAGTTGTCATGCAATGTATAGACATTGTCCAAAAAAATCCAAGCATTTTTGGCTAATCTATTAGTTATTTCCAAGTATTTTGGTTGAGTGCTCATATATTTTTATTACTTCAAATGTAACTCTAGTGGATATTTCTTATTGGAAATAGACTTCCCATTTTTATTTAATAAATAATATGCCTCTGTCATCTGCAATCTTCAAAAATTTAAATGTAACATCAGTTTCCATCTTCTGGATCCTGCTCTTTTATTGTCCTTGCTCCTTACAGACCTTTTCTGAATTCCTTTCATTATCAGTAACCCCTTATGTCATAGCAACATTATTGACTTGCTTGAGGGTGAAATGTTTTAAAAAAAAAAAAGAAGCTTAATTGAAAGAAGGAAATGCTTTTTGTGATGTACTGTGTAATGGAACATAACCCAATCTTAACAGAAAATTCATGTGCCATTTTGTTTGAGAGAGAAAAACGATTGATAGCAACAGGTGCGGAAGCAATGTACGGTTTTTTGATCAGTAAGTGTGATACTCACCTACAGTCTTAATTACCTTCCATCAGAAGTGACTATATAAGAGTCACATCTTTTAACTACTACTGCAAGGGCATGAAAGGTAATTACGGAAAAGTCATTAACCAAGAAATCACACACAAATACAGTATGGGATCGTAAGTCTCCACAACTTCTCGTTTCACTTTTCTAAACAATATTTGGCATTTTACTATCTCTCCCATTTCTTGTTCTGCCATTCATTTAAACAAGTTTTTTTTTTTTTTTAAGTAGGTTGCTTGCTGTTTTTCTCTCACTCTCTTTTATTCAGTTTGATTTGGTTTTATTCAGCAGGCTTCACCAATTACCCATAAAGGACTTAACAGTAAGCAAGGCTCTTTTTACTGTATTTAAGTCCTTCATGACTGAGCTACGAAGGAGAACACATGTTCATACTCTGCTAAAGAACATATTCTTTTTTTTTTTTTTTTAATAATCATTTCACCCCATCAAGCCAATACTGCTACTGGTGCACAGGGGGGGTTACAGTGAGAGAAAAGGAATTTCTGGGGATGTAGAAGAAAGGGCAAAAAAAATTGGGTATCAAGAAGATAGAAGATGGCAATTATTGTTGCACTTAAGTTTTTGGAGATTCTATTTATCAAGGAACCAAGTAAATTGAAGAGAGTTCAACAGGTGGGAAGTGCAAGAGAAGAAACTGATAAAATAGAAGTAGTGGTTACATTTGGCTATTTTAATGGTAAAAGGGTGGGACCTAGATGCCAATCTAGCAGTACGAGTAAATTCATGTGGTTGGGCATCAGGGAAAGAAGCTCATTAGAGCAGAAGCAGTAAAAATATTTGTAGAAAAGACAGAGGAAAGCCACATCTCATTGGTGAGAAAGTGATTCAAATCAAGTTGCCATATTGGGATTAATTACGTTGTAGATCCTTCTTTGGATTTTATTGAAAAGCCTGGGATCAAAAGTAGGAGCAGCTGACCAGATAGGGCAACAGTATTCAATGCATGGACGAATAGTAGATTTTTAAATGTGCAAGATGGATTCTGGTTAAAAAAAACAAAACCTCCTGGTTCCATACTGTGACCCAGCCTTCTTGGCAGTAGATGTAGCTATTGATTCAATGTAGTTCCATTTAAGGTTGGTTTAGAGAGTGAAGCCAAAGAGGCACGGTGTGTTGCTTTTTGGAAGTCTAGCATTGTCCATCAAAATGGAAGGTAGGAAAGTTTCTCTATATGGTTAAGGAGAGAAGCTTTGTTTTGGAAGTATTAAAATTGATGAGTCACTTCTTACTCTTATCCATTACAGATTAGCGGTCCTTTCCAAGAGGCTTACGGCCATATCACGTTGAATACACCGGTTCTCGCTCGATCACCAAAGTTAAGCAACATTGAGCCTGGTCAGTACTGAGATGGGTGACCACTTGGGAATACCAGGTGCTGTATGCATTTAGTGACGGACGTGCGTTGTGGTGCAGTGGATATCGGCTCAGAAAGAGAAATTTGTGAGCCGAGTTCGAATTCCAGTTGAATACCTTGCATTCACTTAAGCACTGGTACCCTTGGGAAAGGTATTAATCCGTCCCTTCCCTCCAGTTATGGGTTAAATAACAGGGTAGGACTTGGGGACCCTGCCCTTAAAAACAAATCCCAATGAATCTTGATACTTGAAAAGAAAAAATGTATTACTAGACACAAAAACTTATATAAAAACAACAATAAATTGTTGAAAGAAAAAGGTATTACCAGCAATAAATAAATAAAATTTAATGACCTGCCAAGGTTGATATATATATATATATATATATATATATATATATATATATATTTTTTAATCATATCATCCCGAGCAAGGCAGTAACACAACTGATGTGCAGGGGGCTACGTAATAGTGAAAAGATTGGAAAAGAGAAAGCCGGAAACCACATCCTAAACAGGGAACAAGGGTTGAGCCTCTTAACCTGTTCAGCTTTGGCAGATTTCTTATTGAGACAGAAGACCAATGGACATAATGCACACTGTTTATTAAAAATGGGGAGTCTATTTCAAATAAGAAGTATCCTCTGGAGTAACATCTGAAGTAATAAAAATACACAAAAAACTTAATCAAAATAGTTGAAAATAGTTGATAAATTAGCCAAAAGTGCTTAAAACAAACAATTTCTACTGAGAAGAAGTCTAGAAAAGAAATCTCTTGCTCTCAAATCAGAGAAAGATAATAACTTAACAGAATTATGTTATCAGTCTTTTTTAATGAAACATATATAAAAAGGATTGTTGGCCACATATAGAACAAAACACACATACACACACAATAAAAAAAAAAACTCTCTCTCAAATATAAGCACTTTTTCCTTAACAATATAGCAGATTTTAAACAAATGCATCTGCACACAAATACAAACATAAAATCTTCTGTACAATAAAGATAGAAGCTAAAGAAGGTTCGCCTGAAATAGGCATATACTTCAGCTTAACCATGGAATAATGTGCCTGTTTTAATTTACATATATATATATATATATATATATATATAGGTAGGTAAAGAGGTAAAAAACACATGAAACTGAGTCATGCGAAAAAGGTAGGATGAAATGTGTGTGTGTGTGTATATATGTATGTATTATGTATGTATTATGTGTGTGTGTATATATATATATATATATATATATACACACACAAGTTTGTGGGCCTATTCTTGATCTCTCAACCCACTTCATCTTACACTGTTAGCACTGGACAATTTTTATTGCATACAAAAGTGGGAATTCGATATCATGGAAAAGGAAGAAAAAAAAAACTTCACTAACCTTCTCAAGAAGTAGTCATGGTAATTCTATAATAATATGTGGAGAGTTGTGATCACTTTCATCAGGAAGGGATATTGTATTTTAAAAAAATATCAAAAAATACTTCACAAAATATATCTAAGGGATTTAACTCTTGATATATTTTATACCAAATGTAAATTTTTTTTTTGGTGTATCTAGACTACAAATTCTTTCCTATTTATAATAATGAAAAGGAGATTGTGAATTCAAAAATTGTAAGTATAAAACATCATTCAATAAATCCTGGGCCTAACTAATAAAACAACAACTTTTAGGCAAAATTTGATCTTATTCATCATATAGGGTGATACACTGATTCCATGGCTTCTTTAACAATTCAATGCCTTTTTTGTAGAACGATTTATCTTTGGCCTTAAAATACACATCAGTTTCTGATATCACTTCTTCATGAGAGCCAAATCTCTTTCCCTGGAGCATTATTTTGAGGCCTGCAAACAGTCAGTATGCACTTGGGGCCAGATCTGGAGAATAGGGTGGATGTGGAAGCAATTTGAAGGGCAATTCATGCAGTTTTGCCATCATTGCAATTGACTTGTGACACAGTGCGTTGTCTTGGTGAAAGATCATATTTTTCTTCTTCATTTGTGGCTGTTTTTTTTATTTCTTTCTTAAAATGCGCCAATAAATAATGCTATATAATATTTGGTATTGATGGTTCTTCCTTTCTCAAGGTAATCAATGAACAAAATACCTTGCGCATCCAAAAATACGGAGATCAAAACCTTGCTTGCATTTTTTGTTGCTTTGGACGACTTTCACCTGTTATTGTGCCAATTTGACTCTGAAGTGAAGTGATGGATCCATGTTTCATCCATTGTCACATATTTATGCAAAATCTCCTTGTTACATTGAAGCAATTGCAAAAAACACTCTGAATTGTCGATATATTGTTTTTGATTGACTGTGAGCAAATGAGGCACCCACTTTGAACACAGATTTCTCATTGACTATGCTCATGCAAAATGGTGAATACACTACTTTCTGATATGTTCAACTCTTCTGTTATCTCACGCAACTTCAATTTACAATCTGCCAAAATGAGTTTCTGGATTTTTTTGGTGTTTACTGGGACAACTGCTGATTTGGGGTGACCTGAGCATTCAGCATCATTCATGTCTGTATGACTGCATTTAAAGGCAGCATACCACCTCTTAACCATTGTTTCCCATGGAGCAGAGTCTGAATAAGCCTTACAAATCCATTATTTTGCTTGAACAGTATTTTTTTTCTGTCAGAAAGCAATGCTTTATCAACACACAAAATTCAGATTTTTCCATTGTTTTTAAAATTTCCAACAGTAGCTTCACTGAAATAACTAATTTTTAAACTAATAATCCGATTGGGCCCAAATTTTGTCACGTGCCATTTAAAAGTTAGTACTTTATAAAAATCACATGGATTTTTTTTATTAGTGGTGCCCTCTATGTGTCAGGCCCAGGACTTATTGAGTGATGTGTTAAATATTTTATAGAGAAAAAAATTTGAATCAGGTTAAAATATATTAAATTATCATAAGTTTTTATCAATTGAATAACACTAATATAATTAGTGAATTAACTTTCCTGTCCTATTATAATAAATTTATTTGTATCCTTTGCATTATAATAAAGACCATTATATATATATATATATATATATATATATATATATATATAGTAAGGATGTAAATAAGTATGTATATGTGTGTATATATGCATACACACATCAATATTAATCAGGTGTGAATGGAGCAACACTCAATGTTGCATAACAAGGTAAAAATAAGCACCCGATGATTACTGAAAAATGTATGGAACTCAGAGTCATGCATATAAGTAGAATTATATATATATATATATATATATATATATATATATATATGCTCTCACACCCTGATTGAGCACTCTGGAAAAATAGTAGACTTTGATAAACAGTAGCTACTCTGGCATGTATGCATTGCTCATTCAGTGAAATGAATTAGAGCGCTCTAGCTATTGGGCACGTATAATGATATGCGCTAAAAAGTCTGCTTATTTCCACCGAACGCCCATAGCCCAGGGGTAGAGTTGCCGACTGACGCCATTTTGGTCAGGTTTCAATCCTTGGTAAAAAAGCAATTGGAGTCTAACCATACTGATGAGCTGCGATACGGCGAAACAGATCTGTCTGCGGATGACAATATATATATGCTGTCTTGTTATGCTCAGGAGGGATAACCTGTGAGGAAACAGCTAATAATTCTTTCAAATATTTTGCCATCATTTTTTATGGCAAATGTACACTTGTAATCATATAATGTATAATAATATCTTTCATATAATGGTATAAGCAAATCATTAATGTATATCTAGTGAAACACACATTTCCAAAGAAGGTCAGTGATGTTGCACTTGAGGATGAAATTATCAAAAGATTGGACATGGTTTGACATAAAATATGATTCAATTATATATAATGGTTTAATCAATTTTAATCAAAATTATATCAGGAAAAAAAAAAGAATTGGAGAAAATATGATACACATTTATTTTTTTCTTTAAAAACAAAATAGATTTCTTCTCTTTATCTGAAATTTTTGTTCATATTTAAAAAGAAAAATGAATTCCATTGGCGAAGTGATTAATCAACATTAAAGTCTTAAAGAAAATGGTAAGCAGTAAGAGACAGCTGAAATTTGTGCATTTAATGAGAAAGGAGGGCTTGGAAAACTTAACTCTCACAAGGCATATTGAGGGCAAGAAAGAGAAAAGTAGCAGGCCAACCGATCTGATGAACTTGTGTGAATGTGAATAGATGGCAGAATGGAGGTGCAGGAAGCTTGGCAAAGGGAGAAATACTAATAAGAGCAATGAGGAATAGGAAGTTGTGGAGAGTCATGATCACCAACGTCCGGGAAGAATGTGGTTGTGAAGAAGAAGAATCATGCATCAAATCAAGTGGAGAGTTGTGATCATTTTCATCAGGAAGGGATATTGTATTTTAAAAAAATATAAAAAAATACTTCACAAAATGTATCTAAGGGATTCAGCATTAAAATTCGCATGCATTTAAAAATTCTAATAAAATTTTAAAATTCTAATAAAATTCCACTGATTGATAGAATTTAAAGAAATTTTCATTGATTACTGAAATAAATTAGAATTTTAATAAAAAAAACTATTACTACAGAGAGTCATGAACGAGGGACAGAGGAAAGCAGTGAACAACCTACCTAACAATCATCTGTAAATGGTTGGCAGAAAAGAGTTTAGGAGAGACAGCAGGAAAAAAAGTTACTAAGGGCTAAAAAGGACAGGAAATTGTGGAGAGCCATGATCACCACTGTTCTTAAAGGACATGAAACAGAAGAAGAAAGAGCTTATGTAAATGGTTGGTAGAATGGGGATTAGAAAAGACAGCAAAAAGACAAACTTTACTAAGGGCTAAAAAGAACAGGAAATCGGGGAGAGCCATGATTGTCATCATAAAGGGACATGAAACATAGATGAAGAAAAAGAATGAAAAGCTTGTGTAAATGTTTTGCAAAACAGAGTTTAGAACCAGTCAGTTAAGTGCTGTATGGGATACATGCCTGGATGATCATGTCTCTTTTGATCTTGTTAAAGGTAAGTGAACCTTCTTACCGAGTTTCTATGAATGGATAGCTGAACAGGGATGGTAAAAAGCCAGAATAGCAGCAAAAGACAGGAATATAGAAGTTATTATAGACACATTTCAACCAAGTACCCTCTGGTCATCATCAGGTGTCCATTAATTGACTGATATGAATTATCTGTTGATCATTGTGATATATCCTGTGATACAAAAGTAGAAAGGTAGAAGATTGTCCAGTATTTACTGCCATATGGACAGTCTGATATCATGTTCGGTACTCGTTTTTTTTTGTTTTTTTTTAACAAAATTATTTCAATGTGACTTCAGGCTTCAGTGTCCTAATTTCTTTTATCTGTTATAATACTTCCCAGATATTTAAATATTTGTTTTTTGATCTGATTTTTGTATCCCCGATTTGTAATTTCCTTTCGGGCTCATCCTTTTGCTGACAACCATGCGTTCTGTCTTCTTGCAGTTTAGGTTTAGTCCTTTCTTTTTTCTTTCCTACACTACCTTCGGATGTGCGCTGTGGTACAGTGGATATCGGCTCGGAACGAGAAGCCGGGGAGCTGAGTTCGAATTCCAGTTGAATCCATTGTATTCACTTGCGCGCAAATACCCTTGGGAAAGGTATTAATCCGTCTCTTCCTTCCAGTTATGGGTTAAATAACAGGACAGATTGGGTTCTATAGCCTTGGTCGGCAACCAGTCTACCGCAGAAAGCAATGGCAACCTACTGCGGGATAATCTTCTGCCCAGTCAGTCATGTCTCTTTCGAGACATGATCACTCAAGCGTGTATCACGTATGGCACTTAACTGACTGACTGACACTACCTTCTGTAGGAGCTTTTGGAGTTTTCTTTCCCTGTCATCCTCATATGTTATTAAGATTGTGACTGTTAATAATGAATCCTGATAGGACTTCTAATTCTATCAGAATCGACAATCATATAGGTTGAATAAGTTCAGTAAGAAGATACATTTGTAATATAACAATCTGGTCCCACCCGAGGAAGGCTGATGCAAGCGAGGGTGTTTCCGGTCGTTGAAAGGAACGGATGTCATTTGACCTTATTTCCGGCAGCAGCGGAAATAACTACAGAGGCAAACAGAACAGGTGTCTCTGAGAATTACGTGGGCGTGCGTGGGCGAGGCAAAACCGGAAGAAAAAGTCCCGGTTCTGGAAGATTATAAAAAGACCTCGGCACACGGATTCGCCAGTAGAGGAGCAACAGAGATCGGCCGGTGAAGAGAGAGAGACACAACAGATAAGACTACACTCCCGTCAACCCATTAGAAGCACTCTCTCAATTCTCTGTTCCCTATGCTACACGGTTCATCGTCATTAATAAAAATATAACTTTATATTTTTATATATATGCGTGTTGTTGTTTGTCGATATAACACATTGTTTCTTCCTTAAACAATTATCGATTTGAGTTCAGCATATACATTTGCAGGGAAATAGGGATGTATCGGAAATATTTGAAGGGGTAAAAGCCTTCGGGGGAACAAAACAAATATTTACCAATGGAAGAAGCACACAGAAGGAAATTAATAACAATTAAGCTTAAGGATCAATAATATTTTATCACAAAATAATATTTTATCACAAAATAATATTTTATCACAAAAATTGAAACAGATCAGATAAGAAATAAAAAATTAATACAAAATTCTATTAAACTTTTTTTTGAAAATATATACAAGATAGAGGTAGAAGCACTTCACTTTTGAATTTTATGTGAAGTTTATAATTTTTTTTTAGAAATTAATGAAACTGATTTCTTTCAACAGATTTCAAATTCCAATAAAAAAATAAAGAAAAAAAATAAATTGTTGTTGACAAAAAACTAACACAAAAAAATTTTAAAATTCTAAAATAATTTTTTACTGTTTCAATTCATTTTCGTTATTTAGCCACCTTTTTGTCTTAATTTTATCAGGACATCTATGGAAATGAATAAATAGATTGAGAACCAGAGTCAAGCTTAGATAAAATGTGAAAAGGAAGATGAAAGCAAATACCTGTCAAAAATTAATCATATTAGTGGACAACCATTCACTTAATAAAACTGAACATGAGAGTAAATACCGGACAAAAATTAATAATATTGTTTTTGAACAATCATTTACCGAATAAAAATGAAGATGTGAGTAAAAATACTGGCTAAAAATTAATAATAGCTGATGATGTTTAATATAATTAAAATTATGATAAAATAGTCAAAAATTGATAATAGTGGACAATCTAAAATAAATGATGGGCAGACGTGTAGGAGACTACCACCACCTTTAAATTTGTTCTTTTTCATTTTTTCTAATTTTTTTCAGTGCAGTCTTATCGATTATTACATAAAGTTTCCTATTATCAAAAAAAAAAAAAAAAAAAAAAATTAGAAAAAATTTCAATATTTAAACAATTTTAGAGGGGGCTCAGTTTCTCATACAGCGTTATAGTAAATCGATCCTCCACTTTAGAACCACTCGCGTTGGTGTCGCTTTGTTTTGGTTTTTTGGGACAAGTTGTTGCTCTTGTTTTTATCTTTTTCAAGTTTTCTTCACTTCTTACGATGACATCTTCCTCTGAAACTCCAAGAATAGCTTTATTAAAAAATTTTGCAAATGATTCAGTTGTTGAATATGCGCAAGCAAAAAAGTGAAGTTAATTGCACAGGATCGATAGGTTGTATGAAAAACTGAGCACCCCCCCCCCCCCCACCAAAAAAAAAATTAAAATATTGAAATTTTTCCAAATTATTTTTTGTCAATCGGAAAGTTTGTGGTGTAATCGATAAGATTGCACTGAAACAAAAAGTTAAAAAAAAAAACAAAACAATGAAAAACAACAAATTTAAAGGTGGTGGTAGTCTCCTTCAGGTCCGCTAAATGATGTTAGCCAAAAATTAATAATGGCTGATAATGATTAATTGAATAAAAATGAAGATGAAAGTAAATATGAGTTGAAAATGGATAATAATTGTTGACAATGCTTCATTTGATAAAAAACTAAAGTAAATAATAGTCAAAAATTAACAATAATGCTAGGTAATATTTCATGATAATAAAGAAAAATAAAATGTAAGTATAAAAAAACTTACTTGAAAACTGCACTTTGAAATTTTTTTCTTTCAATAAAAGTATGTTAGTCTTTCCACAAGCAGAAAATGAAACCAACTTTCCAAGAATGAACTCCACGAAATAAAGTACAATGTAACAACAGGTATTCTTTTTCATATGAATTTGTTTCCTTAACCATAGATACCCGGATGTAACTGTGCAAGGGAGGTGGGGGGAGGCAAAAAAATTAATCATTTAACTGACACTGTCAAAATTCTTCCTTTGCTTACTTCATTTTAACTTGTATTTCTCTATTTTTATCTTTGACTCTTGAGATGTAAGCAGAGTAGAAATCTAAACTGTAAGATTCTAATCATTATTATTTCTTTTCTTTTTAACCACGTTTTTTTGGCAGCACACATCCATCCAAATCGAGAGAGGTTTTCTTTCTTAGATCTAAGTCTAGCCTTCGACAATTAAGATACCTTACCAGAAGCATGCATTTGTCCAATTAGTGGATAAACACATTCTCCTTAAAGGTAATTTGTAACAGGTATGTACCTGATAAAATCTGACATATTGTTACTACAAAGAAAAAAATATCTTTCAATTCCACCACTGGATTTGTAAATAAAAGTTACACAACTGCAGGGAATAAACATTTGACTGGGTGTCTAATCACAGACAGATGGTAAAAAAGTTTCACAAACCATTATAGCTGAAGTTCAATCTTCAGTGAAGGCACCACATTTGAAACAATCACTTCGGTAAGAGCAACAGTGAAAATGGCCGTTTCCAGGCAAAAAAAAGAATTGACATTCATTGACCAAACAGTTATCATTATAGTTCATATAATCTTTTTGATTTCTTTTTTAATCAGTTCACCTTGTACAAGGCTCAAGAGCCACTCAAATTAGAAGGTTTAATCAGGAGGCAGTTTATACAGAGAGTAGGAATGTGTGTTGTGGTGCAGTGGATATCAGCTCAGAATGAGAAATTGGAAAGATGAGTTTGAATTCCAGTTGAATTCATTGCATTCACTTATGTGCATATACCCTTGGAAAATACCCTTCTCTCTCCAGCTATAGGTTAAATAGCAGGACAGATTGGGTTCTATAGCCTTGGTTGGCAACCAGTCTACTGCAGAAAGTAATGGCAACCTACTACGGGAAAATCTGCCCAGTCAGTCATGTCGCTTTTGAGACATGATTGCTCAAGTGTGTATCACATATGGAACTTAACTGACTGAGTGAGGGGGAAGATAATGGTTAACTCTAGATTTGAATATGTTAAGACTGTTGCGATTGGGGAAACATCCTCTTAGGAGTCTGTTCTACAGAGCAGGAGTTCATGGAAAGAAGCTGTTCAAGTAAAGCTTACTCATCATCAGAAGGAATGCTACTGTGTGGTATGGTGAGCCCTAACTGTGAAGCTTAAGACGATAAAAAAAAAAAAAAATTATTATTTCTTCTTCTAGTTACATGTACTATCCATTTTAAGTGTTGCTGCTACTGGAAGTGTTCAAGTGATATGGATTTTTGTAATTTGGTGAAATTTCTTTCTTTGTGATTTTGTAGCACCCATCTAGAGGGTCTGATAAATATATATATATTTTTTTAATCATTTCACCCCAAGCAAGGCGGTACTGCCACTGATGCACAGGGGTGTGCTACATAAGAGTAAAAGTTTAGTCAGGAGGAGAGTGAAGAGAAAGACGAACTAGTTATAGGGGGTGTCAGAGAAGGGCAAGAGAAAGATGGGAACAATGAAGACAGTTGCGAAAGTAGAGAGAAAGGAAAAGAAGAAGATATACGGGGTGATGTAGAAAGGACTGGAGTCAAGTGCATAAGAGATGGGAATTGACATTGCATTTAAATTCCTGGAGGTTGTAGCCATCAAGAAAGCAAGTATACAGAAGAGTTCCATAGGTGGGGAGAGCGAGAAAAGAAGCTGCTGGAGTAGAATTGTCGGATGCATTTGGTTGATCTAACTGTAAATGGGTGGGACCTTGTTGCCAATCTGGTTGCATGGGTAAATTCTTGTGGTGGGGGCACTAATGACTTAAGTTCACATATAGCACTCAACTTACTGACCATACAAGGTATTCATATGAAACTGATTGCATTTTCTCTCTTAGTTACATGTACTATTTATTTTTATTTTGCTGCTATTGGAAGTCTTGATGTGGGTAAAGCTTTTTGTATGACTGTTCTATAGAGTCTACTGAAAACATATCTTTAAGATTTAAATTCATTGGGATAGTGAAAAATGCCTTTTGAAAGCTAAGCAAATCATTAACAAAGATTTGAGATGATCATAACTACAGCAAAATTTATTATAAAATGCATCAGTTAGCAAATTGGCAATCATCAAATTTTTTTTTCAATTGGAGTAGATAGACTAAACTATCGCCCGGTTCACACTCCACCCACATCTATTGAACAGGTGAAGAGGCTCATCCCTTGTTTCCTGTTTAGGATGCGGTTTCCGGTTTTCTCTTTTTCAATCTTTCCTCTTTTCCTTTTTTATTTTTTATTTTTATTTTTTCTCTCAATTGGAGTAGATAGACTAAACTATCGCCCGGTTCACACTCCACCCACATCTATTGAACAGGTGAAGAGGCTCATCCCTTGTTTCCTGTTTAGGATGCGGTTTCCGGTTTTCTCTTTTCCAATCTTTTCCTTTTTTATTTTTTTTAATTTTTTATTTTTTTTCAATTGGAGTAGATAGACTAAACTATCGCCCGGTTCACACTCCACCCACATCTATTGAACAGGTGAAGAGGCTCATCCCTTGTTTCCTGTTTAGGATGCGGTTTCCGGTTTTCTCTTTTCCAATCTTTTCCTTTTTTATTTTTTTTAATTTTTTATTTTTTTTCAATTGGAGTAGATAGACTAAACTATCGCCCGGTTCACACTCCACCCACATCTATTGAACAGGTGAAGAGGCTCATCCCTTGTTTCCTGTTTAGGATGTGGTTTCTGGCTTTCTCTTTTCCATTCTTTTTACCCTTACGTAGCCCCCTGCGCATCAGTGGCGTTACCGCCTTGCTTGGGGTGATATGATTAAAAAAAAAAAAAAAAAAAAAAAAAAAAAATCTGAGAAATTTGTAAATATCACAAATTCATTTCAGGAAATGGATTAAATCCAACATATTTTTATTTTATTTCGTGGTTATTTGCATTCTTTTTATTATTAAACAGTATATTTGTTTATTTAATTACATCTACTGGCCTGAATATTTGAGATGTTTGGGTACAAAACAGAGCAAATATGATTTGAGAATTGGAAGAAATATATGTTCAAAAGTACTATTTGGGTTTTGATTGATCAGGAATAATCAAGCAGTCATGGCATGTCAGATCTAATTATGGTTTCCTCTAGGGGATGTAAATTCCAATCCTGCCAGAGAACACATATTGTTCTAACAAGATTTATCAAATATTTAGTCTAGTAGATGTAAATAAATAAATATACTGTTTAATAATAAAAACAGAGTATCTACTCAAATATGGGTGTCCATTAAAAATAACACTTGAACAAATAAATTAGTTATTTCAATAAGCAGCCAACTGAAATTATTTTCAAGAAAATTGGTTCAGCCAAATGGTGATTAAAAATTCAGTCACTGAGATTCGATTTCTAATCAAAAATATATATAATGCAACATCTCAAATAAAAATTGTTCACTTATTAGTAAAATACAATAATCAAAATCTAGTAAAAACGAAAAACAAAAAGAAGCAAACTAAAAAATCTTTCTGACAAGAATAGAATCACTTTTAAAGCAATAATTTTTGGTGAAGTCTCATTTTGCTATTTTTTTTCAGTGAAACTTGACAACAAAACAGGACTGTCTGCAGGTGGCTATTTATGCTCTCATCCATCGATTGAACACTCTAGCAAAATGGTAGATTTTAAAATTAGCTGCTCACCGCTATTTATGCATCATTCTTCACCAATGAATTGGACATTCTTGGCGACTGGTGTTTGTTTACATTGTGAATATAACCTGCTAAAATCTGCCTTCCTTTGCCATGCACTGATAAATTAGAGGTCAAATCTTCAACTGATGTCAAATCAGTTTCAATCCTGCATGGAAGCAATCGGATGCCTAGCCATACTGATGAGCTGTGATACAGTGCAACAGAACTGTTTGCAGATGGCTATATATATATATATATATATATATATATATATATATATAGTCTTCTGCAGACAGATCTGTTTTGCTGTATCATAGCTCATCAGTATGGTTAGACTCCGATTGCTTTTAACCCAGGATTGAAACCCAACCAAAGTGGCGTCAGTTGGCGATTCTAACCTCTGGGCGTTTGGTAGAAGAAGGCAGACTTTTTAGCATGCATATTATCATTATACACGCCCAATAGCCAGAGTGCTCTAATTCATTAGTGAATGAGCGATGCATACATGCCAGAGTAGCTACTGTTTTTCAAAGTCTACCATTCTTCCAGAGTGCTCAATCAGGGTGTAAGAGCATAAATAGTCATCCACAGACAGATCTGTTTCACTGTATTACAGATCATCAGTAGTTACACTCTGATTGCTTTTAACCCAGGATTGAAACTTGACCGAAGTGGTGTCAGTTGACGATTCTAACCTCTGTGCTATGGGCACTCGGTAGAAGAAGGCAGACTTGTTAGCATGTATACATGCCTAATAGCCAGAGTGCTCTAATTCATTAGTGAATGGGCAATATATATATATACACTATTTACATTATTCAGACTATTGTCCTCATCTTGGTTGCCATTTGTGCGACATTTTGGTTGTTGTATGCTCCGGCCTTATTCAGGAGCTAGGAATTTTGAAGGCTGGAGCATACAATGGCTGAAATGGTGTACAAATGGCAATCAAGATGAGGATAATAGTCTGAATAATGTAAATAGTGGAAATACTACCTCATCTCAGAAATATATATATGTGTTTTCATATTTCATTTCTGTAGTCATGTACATGGCAACAGAAGTGAAATAATTTTTTCCATCCAGGAAACATTCAGTGTTCATTGACTTAAGAGTTAGTGATAAATTTGAGAAGACGGAACATGTTTCTTTTGTGGTGTATTGTCAATAATAATAATAAAACTTATCAAATACAAAATCCTGTCAATGAAAATACAAAAAAATGAGGCAATGAAAAATTAAAACTGTTTTTTTGTGGTTGGAGCTTTGGGACTGATAAAGAAAGGAACTCAACAATAAATCTAAATATTTTGATAAAATTTGACAAAGTAGAAGATTGTTTTATTGACTTGGTTACCAATTTCACCATCATGTGATAGATTTTCTCAGAAAAGAAATATGTGTGTGTGTGTGTGTGTGTTTTAGTGCTTCATTGTAAATCTTCAATGCTTTTTTCCCGTTAAGCTAGCATCCCTCCATTGAGATGAAAGAACAAAACTGAATGCTTTTTGTTTAAAAGCTGTTATTATAATTTCTACCATTTTCTATTTTTTTGGAATTCTTGCCCAGTTAAAATATTGAATAATGGGCTGAAAGCAAAAATTCATATATTTTCTGATTAAATATAAATATGTCTTTGTGTTTTACATGTTGTCAATATGTCTATTAATAAGATATAGAATCAAGAAAAAATTTGATAAAATGGAAAACTGTTTTATTGATAGTTTAGCTAGAGACCATAAATTAAATAACTGCATTTGAACAAAAGTTAAACAATTTTTTTCTTTCATCCCTACTGAGGGATGTCAGCTAATTGGAAAATGTATTAATGACTTAATATTGAAACACACATACAAACATGCGCACACATAAATTTTATTCATTCAATGTTGTGTAGTTTTTGGGCTGTTTTGTTTTATGTCATATCAACCCTAGTGGGTAATTTAATACCAACAAAATTTTGAAATAAATTAATAGCAATAATTTGGTAAAGAAGGTGTACATATTTACATATATACTTGAACCATTTTTCAATTACTCATATTTTTTAGTACAATCCAACTTCTTTTAGGAAATCTACAATCATGGATGGTTTATTTTCATAAAAAGTTTTTTTAAATTACTCACTTGGTAATATTTTGCTTGCACTAGGTTGATTTAGATTTAGATGAAAATCTTTTTTTTTTTAGAAAACTGAAAATGTCTTCTAGTTTTACATTAAAAAATGTATTACTGGTAATAATTTTTTTTTTCCTTCAAAAATGTATTATGACAACAATTTTTTTTTTTTTTGCTTCAAGAATGTGTTATGGTAATAATTTTTTCCTTAAAAAATGTATTGTTGGTAATATTTTTCCTTCAAAAACATATTTCTCTATAAGGGTCTATTTCTATACTTTTATAGTGGTTTGACCTCAGTTTGGAGGTTAAGTATTTGCCCATAGGAGGGACCCTAACAGGTGCTACCACTCCGGGTCAGGGTGAACCTGAGAACAACAGCAATTAACAGGTGGTTCCATGCTCCACACAACCTCTCAATCAGAGGCCTTCCTGCCAGATGCAGTTTACCATCAGTGTTGTGTAGAAAAACGACCACCTTTCTCTACAATAAATACTGACTTTTTCATTGACTATGAAAGTAGTTGTATGATTGACGAAAATATATTCCAGCCGTGGATGGTGATGGCAGAGTATAACAACAAAAACTTGAAAAGCAAGAGCTGATAAGATATGACTGATGTCAATTATGCTACAGCCTGAAGGGGCAAGAGTAAGTGGGAGTTTTGGATTATATAAGTCTGAGGTTTCTAAGAGAATAAGTCAGAATACAGAGCGAGGGAACAGAGAACTTTCACTTCCCCTTCTCTTGTCTTCTTCTTTCTCTTCCTTTTTCTTCTTCTTATAATAATATTTTATTAACAATGTTAGTACAAACTAAACAATATTATTTACTTAATAAACATCAAATGAAATTTTTTTGAAGGGTGGTAAATAAAAAAATTAAAATGCAGGAGTTATAATTCTTGGCAAAACTGGGACACACGTAGGTACTACGGTATTAATATATAGATTATTGAACAGTTCTTTTGCTTACCTTGTGTGCGAGTGTTTTCCTTTAGAGTATTATTAACTTGAACTACAAGTTGATACAGCATTCTGATCTAATGATGGCAAAACTGGGACACACATAGGTACTACGGTATTAATATATAGATTATTAAACAGTTCTTTTGCTTACCTTGTGTGCGAGTGTTTTCCTTTAGAGTATTATTAACTTGAACTACAAGTTGATACAGCATTCTGATCTAATGATGGCAAAATGCACACTCAAGTCAATAAAACCATTTTCTACTTTGTTAAATTTTATCTTTGTCTGGATTTTATATCCAATAAATACGCATTTATGTCAATTAAATCAGAGATTCTCAGCTGCTGTGCATAATCTTAATTTCATAAAAATATGACTGGATTTGAATTCCTTTCATAAATGTTCCTTCTAATATTAGGCGTTAGTTATATGAAGATGACGACTTGGCCACCATTTCTAGTGATCAAGAGCTTAAGATAAAACATTTGACAATATCAATTCATACACGATTTACATTATTTGGACTATTGTCCTCATCTTTGTTGTCAATTTTATAATGTCTTGGCCATTAAACGCTCCAGCCTTCTTCAGATGCTAAAAATTTGAACCGAAACTTTTACTACAATTACTGGGGTATATTATTCTCATTCCTTGTGCAAAGCCACTTCTGGTAGTCATGAGTTATCTCCCTTTAACCTAACTCTCTAAAGGAGATAACTCATGACTACCAAAAGTAGCTTCACACAAGGAATGAGAATGGTATACCCTAATGATCATAAAGAGAAATTTCTAGCACCTGAAGAAGGTAAGAGCATACAATGGCTAAAATGTTGTGAAAAAGACAACAAAGATGAGGACAATAATCTGCATAATGTAAATAGTGTAAGTACTACCTCATCTCAGTAGTATAGACAAATCAATTCATACATTTTGGCAGTGAATATCGGCTCGGAAAGAGAAATCGGTGAGCTGAGTTTGAATTCCAGTTGAATACCCTGCATTCACTTAAGCACTGGTACCCTTGGGAAAGGTATTAATCCATCCTTTCCCTCCAGTTATGGGTTAAATAACAGGGTAGGACTTGGGGACCCTGCCCTTAAAAACAAATCCCAATGAATCTTGATACTCGAAAAGAAAAGAGTATTACTAGACACAAAACTTATATAAAAACAACAATAAATTGTTCAAAGAAAAAGGTATTACCAGCAATAAATAAATAAAAATTTAGCTGGCAATAAATGACCTGCCGAGGTTAATATGCCATAGAACAGACCAACAAACCAACCAACCAACCAACATTTTGGATTTAAATACAAAAGGAATATCCCACATTAGCTAAGAAGGCTTTATAAGTTTTATTGCAATTTTCTACTTCTTATTTATGTGAATTTGGCTTTGCATTGTGGTGCAGTGGATATCGACTCGGAATGAGAATTCGAGGTGCCGAGTTCGAATTCCAGTTGAATTCCTTGCATTCACTTACATGCAAATACCCTTCGGAAAGGTATTAATCCATCTCTTCCCTCCAGTTATGGATTAAATAATAGGACAGATTGAGTTCTATAGCCTTGTCTGGCAACCAGTCTACCGCAGAAAGCAATGGCAACCTACTGTGGGATAATCTTCTGTCCAGTCAGTCGTGACTCTTTTGAGACATGATCGCCAAAAGCATGTATCATGTATGGCACTTGACTGACTCTAAATAACATCCAAAATAAGAAGCGAGAAAGACTATGCTCAACTGAAGAGGAAATAAGACCAAACATTGAAAAAAATCATGAAAACACACCAGGCACAGGTTTCACACTAAATAAACTGCATAAATAGTTGAACAGAAACATTGAAATAAAATAAGTTCATATTTGTGTGTGTATCTTGAAAAAATCTATGGTTTTTATTTCATAACATTTAAATGTATACCCTTTAAAAATTTTGCTAGATATACAATGATATTTTCATTTGTTTCTAGGTGTTCCATTGCTTAGTTAAATGAAAGGACAACACAAAAGATGAATCATACTTGAAAATGCCTGGTTTCAAAACGATAGTTGTACAGTAATTCCTCTTTTGAAGATTTGACTTACAAGCCTTGTTCTCTTGACAGTAAGCATTAGTTTTATCCCAAAGCTATATGGTAACATGTTCCTTTTCTTCTTCTTTTATGTGCCATGTCTCTTCAGAACATAGGTGATCATGGCCCTCTACATCCTCCCTAAACATTGTTGCTCTTAATATCTTTTCTTTTGGTATCTTTCCAAAATCCATTTCTGCCATCCACGTACACAAGCCTATCAAGTATATCACACATTGCTCTCCCCTGTCTCTCTTTTCCTTTATCTATCTTGTGAGTATCAGATTCTCCAAGCCCTCGTTCCTCATTACCTATCCCAGAAACATCAGCTGTCTTTTTCGGATGGTAAGATACTATGGCCTGATCTGAATATATACCCCAGTAATTGTAGTAAAAGGTTCAGTTCAAATTCTTAGCATCTGAAGATGGCTGGAGTGTTCAATGGCCAAGACATTGTAAAATTAACAACAAAGATGAGGACAATAGTCCAAATAATGTAAATAGTGTATCAACTGATATTGTCAAATGTTTTATCTTAAGCTCTTGAAATGGTGGCCAAGTTGTCATCTTCATATAACTTTTCATTTCCATCCCTCGAAAACCTTGCTGTAGTTCACACGTTCAGGCCATAGCATCCTTTTGTAACACTACATTTCTGTTGCTTCAAGTTTCTTCTTCATCTTTGAGAAGATTGTCTAGCATTTGCTGCTGTACAGGAGGAGAGATATCATATAACAGTCTAGTACTCTTTTCTTTGTTTCTAACCAAATTTTTCTGACTTTTAATACTCTGCTTAGCTTTTGGAATGCCTCTTTTGCCATGACAATATTTTTTTTTTTTAATCATTTCACACGGAGCAAGGCAGAAATGCCACTGATGTGCAGGGGGTTACATAAATGTAAAAAGATTAATTAGAAAAGAGTGAGGAGTACAAACTAGTTAGAAAGGAACAATAGAAGCTGAGAAAGCAGGTGCGATGACAGATACATAGGTGGAGAGAAAGGGAAGGTTATACAGGGGAGGGGAGAGAGCTAGAGGCCAGTGGTTAGTAGATGAGTATTGACTTTGCATTTAAATTTCTGGAGGTTGTAGCCATCAGGAAAGCAAGAATACGGGAGCGAGTTCCACAGGCGGGAAGTGCGAGAGAGGAAGCTACAGGAGTAGAATTGTCGTCTGCATTTGGCTAACCTGACTGTGAATGGGTGGGACCCAGTTGCCAGTCTGGTTGCACAAGTAAACACCTGTCGAGGAGGCATCAGTGACTTAAGCTCATCCAAGCAGAAGCCATGAAAGTATTTATAGAAGAGACAAAGTGAGGCCACATTTCGACGATATGTCTCTTATTTGAAACAAAGATTGCAAATACAATCAGTACAACATATAATAAAACAGAAAGAATACAGGTTTTGATAATTGTTTACAGAAGGCATTTGATATATCTACACTGCCTGCCAGAATTATATGCAAATCAATTTTTTTGTTCTGACTCCAACAGTTTTTAATAAAAATTAGTGAAACTTGGCACGTTATATGGCAACACTAACACATGTGCAGATCTAAAATTCTAAGCTAATCTGTGCAATAGTAAACAAATGGCAGCCATTTTGGTGACTTGCAGCCTATTTCAGTGTGCCAACTTTATATGCAAATCATTGCTAAAGTGTCAAATATGGTGAAGTGGTGACAGAAAATTAGAACATTGATTATTTTAGGAATATGTAATTTGAGAACAAACGTCTTCAATATGGTTTCATAGTACAATCAATATTGTATATAACTGCCATTTTTATTAACAAAAGAGAAAGACCTTTGGTCCATTGAAGATGTCAAACTTTCAATTTCATCTGATGAAATTTCTTTGGCAGCAGTTCCTTGGAGGTGTACTGCCTTCCCAGAGTAAATCTTCCTTTTCAAGATGCTCCACAGATTTTCAATTGGATTTAAATCTGGAGAACAGGCTAGCCATTGCATTATTTTCCCATGTCTGGCAAAAACACTCTCCAAATATTCAGTGGTTATCCTCGCAGTATGAGACGGTGCATTATCATACCATCTTTTTCCGGAATGACAAATTCTTCTTCTTGTGC
Source organism: Ascarosepion bandense (assembly GCA_037127315.1). Lineage (NCBI taxonomy): Eukaryota > Metazoa > Mollusca > Cephalopoda > Sepiida > Sepiidae > Ascarosepion > Ascarosepion bandense. Next base: position 4,972,012 of record JBBBDQ010000707.1, read on the forward strand.
CAGGATTCGAGGTGTTCCTTAATGAAGTCAATGTAGAGTTTGGCGGTCATTTTCACTCTATCTGCAACTCTGAATGGTCCTACTAGCTCATTACCAATGATTGCAGCCCAAAACATCACACCACTACCTCCTTGTTGATGCTTGATCTGGTGGGGAATTGGACCCTCATTACAGTACCATTCTTTCCTCTACTCATTGGGTCCATCTAGGGTTACTCGACACTCATCAGTAAACAAAACAGTTTGAAATTTTACCTTCATGTGATTTCTTGCCTACTCCGTCCTCTTTTTCTTGTGGATATCCTTTAATGGAGGGCGAATCTCTGGTATTCCACATTTTGTAACCATCCTCAGGATATGGCATCAAGTTGATTTGGGCACATCAGGAATGCCAGCATTTTCAAAACATTTTTTGCTAGTTTCAAGAGGGTTATGGTGGATTTCTCTCTTGATCCTACTTATGGCTTGATGCAACACAGGTGCTATCTTATGAATTTTCCCTTTGTCAGAATGTCTGTTGCAAAGTTCAGGGTAGTAACCCATTTTTTAATTGTATGATGATCACAGGCCAATTCTTTGGCTATTTCTAAGGTAGATATCTTATTACAAACCCTTTGGACAATTTTAGACTTCTCATCTTGACTCAAAGCACCTTTACATCCCATCTTGCATATAAAGTTGGCACACTGAAACAGGCTGCAAGTAACTAAAATGGCTGCCATTTGTTTACTATTGCACAGATTAGCTTAGAATTTTAGATCTGCACATGTGTTAGTGTTGCCATATAACGTGCCAAGTTTCACTAATTTTTATTAAAAACTGTCAGAGTTAGAACAAAAAAATCGAGTTGCATATAATTCTGGCAGGCAGTGTATATAAATAAAAGTGAAAATGTGTGTCAGTGAGTGTGTGTGTGTGTATCTAAGTGTGTATCCTCACTGATTTCTATTAACATACACTTTCACATTTTTCATCTGATTTATTTCAAAACTTACACTCCCCCTTGCAAATTCGTTATTCATTGGTCTTTTTCATAATTTTTTTTTTTAATCATATCACCCCGAGCAAGGCGGTAACGCCACTGATGCACAGGGGGCTACATAAGAGTGAAAAGATTGGAAAAGAGAAAGCCAGAAACCACATCCTAAACAGAGAACACGGGATGAGCCTCTTCACCTGTTCAATAGATGTGGGTAGAGTGTGAACCAGGTGATAGTTTAGTCTATCTACTCCAATTGAAGAAAAAAAAAGAAAAGAAAAGACCGAAAAGATTGGAAAAGAGAAAGCCAGAAACCATATCCTAAACAGGGAACAAGGGATGAGCCTCTTCACCTGTTCAATAGACATGGATGGAGTGGGAAACAAAGAAAAAAATTGTCTGTGGCTCTTCAGTTTAATTTCGTATTCTCAAGTATTTTTTTGTTAAAAATAACTTTTTCATGAAGTGTAACTCTTTCAAAAAATTCAAAAGTTATCTTCTGTATTTAATGTCTGCAGATGTGGGTTGTATAAAAAAAATTAAAAGTAGACTTATACTCTTCCCATCTCATGCAATGCTGGGTACTTACTGTTGGTCAGCAATATTTGTTCTTTGGGAATCAGTACAATTGAAATTTTGTTTCAAAGACAGGAAATTTACCAAAATTGATTTAAAAATGAATGAAGGGAATACACAAAATCTGTTAGGTTTTGATAACATTAATGGGACAACAAAGCTACCTTTCCCCCAAAATAAGTTTTGAAACAGAAATTAGAAAAAAACACACATTTGCTATCTTTTTCTTCATGAAAAATTGAATATATCAATGAAATATTTGTACAACATTAAGATTTTAATTATACTCAAGGATGTAACTATTACCTGTTTTTACCTTCAAAATCACAGTTATATTACATACAAGAAAATATTGTAGTTGTTGTTGGTCTTTTTCATAATTATATTGCATGAAAAATAATATTCTTAAGATTATATTAAACCTGGAAAAGAACAGGACAAGTTATTAAACCTGGAAAAGTAAAGGACAAGATATTCTAGTGAAGTAAAAAATAAGAAATTTCTTACTTAAAATATTGCCTCCAAATTTTATTTTTAGCTGCAATATTCTAAATAAGAAATTTCTTATTTTTACGTCACTAGAATATTTTTTCCAGGTTTAATAACTTGCCAGTTCTTTTCCAGGTTTAATATACTCCTAAGATAATATGGTTTTCATGCACACATTTTTCCATGTAATCCATGATTTTTCCAGGCATTGTTATTGATTTAATATAAATTTAATGCTGAAACCCACATTCAAAAATATTAAAAAAGAAAAAATGTATATGCAATTAAAAAAAACAATAAAAAATTTGATTATTTATAATTAATTCTGATAATCAATCCTGATAAAATGATCAGTGATAAGCAAAATTTGACTGACATATAGCTTATATCAGAATTTTAATGTTGAAAACCACATGCAAAAATATTAAACAGAAATAAGTTATGAAGAATAAGATTTATTATTAGAAGTGTTAGTCACTCACTCACTTATGTACTTAGTTTCCCTTTTCAAACTTCACATATTTTGATGCAACTTTTTTTTACTAAACCAAAATTCAAAATTTTTTTAAAAAATGTAGCTAAAGTCAGTCAGTCAGTTAAGTGCCATACGTGATACACGCTTGGGCGATCATGTCTCGAAAGAGACACGACTAACCGGGCAAAAGATTATCCCACAGTAGGTTGCCATTGCTTTCTGTGGTAGACTGGTTGCCTGCCAAGGCTATAGAACCCAATCTGTCCTGTTATTTAACCCATAACTGGAAGGAATAGGCGGATTAATACCTTTCCCAAGGGTATTTGCGCGTAAGTGAAAGCAATGAATTCAGCTGGAATTCGAGCTCGGCTCCCCGATTTCTCGTTCCGAGCCGATATCCAATGCACCACAACGCACATCGTGTTTGTTGTTTTCGTATTCGACTCTGCTCCGGCGTGCGGCGTCGGCGTC
>JBBBDQ010000707.1:4980000-5030000 GCA_037127315.1 Ascarosepion bandense
CCTAACATAATGAACCAACCTTCCAAGCAGTAGATGCAGCTATAGCTCAAATGTAGTTATTCCACTTCTTCTTCTTCTTCTATGTGCCCTGCCCCTTCAGGACGTAGGCGATCATGGTTTTCTCCGTTTCCCTATCCCTGATGTCTCTGAGCTCACCTTCTCCTGTTACACTGTGCAATCCTTGTTCTGTCATCCACCTGATTAGGTTCTTCAAATATGTTATCCGTTGCTTTCCCCTGTCTCTTTTCCCCTCTATCTGGCCTGTTATTATCAGGTTCTCCAGGCCCTCCTTTCTCATTGTGTGTCCCAGGAACTTCAGCTGTCTCTTACTGATGCTCAGTATTAATTTCCTTTTTGTTTCCATCATTTCCAAGACCCCATCCTTGCTCACATGCTCGATCCATGAGATTTGCAGCATCCTTCTGTAGAACCGCATTTCAGTTGCTTCAAGTTTTTCCTTCATCTTTGATGGTATTGTCCAGCATTCACTGCCATATTGAAGTACGGACATCACATAGCAATCCAGTACTCTCTTCCTAGTTTCTAGCAAAATTGTCCTGTTTCTTAATATCTTACTCAACTTCTGGAATGCTTCCTTCACCAATTCGCCTTCGAATCTCTGTGTCGCACTTTCCGTCTTCTGTTATAATGCTTCCCAGGTATTTAAATTTTTCAGGTTGTTTAAAAGATTGAGGCCAAGGAGGGACAGTATGTTGCTCTTCAGGAAATTAGCATCAACCGTGTTAATGGTAGGCAGGAAAGTTTATAGTGGTTAAAGGAAAGCAGTTTTCTTTTGGAGGCATTAAAATTTACAAGCCATTTCTAATCCCAGATAACCACTAATTAGAGATGAATCATATGTGGAAATTAAAACTAAATTTAGAGTACACGGACACATCATACTTTTTACATGACATGGTACATAATTTAACGCAGAAGTGTATTTTTATTCAAAAAATGCGAGCTGGCTGACAAAAAAAAATATTATTCTTGGAAATAAAGAATATTGCTTTGAAAAGTGATGGGCATAATTCCCTAGGTCAGGAAATATGGAGACAAAAATGTATTTATAACAAAATAAATATTATTGAATTAAAGTAATGTAATATTATTGAATTAAATTAATGTAATTGCAATTTTTTCCTTTGTGTTTCGATAACCAGCGTAGCTAAGGTCAGAAAGTGTAAACCTTGGAAGTGTTTTGTAAACAATGTTCCTAAAAGATGATGTAGTATTAATGAAACTTGCTTATATAAGAGACCAATTAGTAAGTAAGAAGTCCGTCAGCAGTTGAGATCTGAAGACAGACCAGGAGAGAGACAGAGGAGAAGTGGCCTCTTGGAGACAGTCAATTTTATAAAAGAGAAGATAACAAGTTTTAGGTTCAGCTTTTATTTTGTCCTCATCAACAGTAGCAGTGTACAGAATGGATTAAAAGAAAAAGTTTTCTTTTCAAAGGGAAAATATCATGGGGAAAAAAAAATTTGGGATTTCAGTTAGTCAGTTCTATGTTACTAGCCATATTCACCTGACCTTACAGCAACCAATTATTTTTTTGATTGTTGCAGAAAAATCTGATTTGGAAAACTTTTCCCATTGCAAACTGCATTAAAAAGCTCATCGAAAATTTCTAACATCAAAACCTAAGGAATTTTTCTCAACAGATTGTTTTTTATAATCATTTCACCCCAAGCAAGGCAGTACTGCCATTGATGCACAGGGGGGTTACTGTGAGAAGAGAGAGAAGACAGCAAAGAAAATAAACTATGGTACAGGGGATGTTGAAGAATGGTTAAGAGAGGTGGGAGTCAAAGAAATAGAAGATGGCAATTGACATTGCACTTACACCACTGGAGATTGTAGCTATCAGGGAAGCAAGCAAAAGGAGAGAGAGTTCCACAGGTGGGAAGTGCAAGGAAAGAAACTGATAGGGAAGAAGTAGTGATTACATTGCCTATTTTGACACTAAAAGGGTGGGACCTAGTTGCCAATCTAGTTGCATGAGTAAATTCTTAAGGACAGGGTACCATGGAATGAAGCTTGTCAGAGCAGAAGCCATGAAAATACTTGTAGAAAAGGCAGAGGGAAGCCACATTCCGTGGGTGAGAAAGTGACTGAAGATGATCTGCCAAATCAGGACCAATTACATTACAGATCCTTCTTTGGATTTTGTCAGGAACCCCGCGCTGAAGAGCAGGAACACTCGACCAGATGTGACAACAGTATTCAATATAAAGACGAATGGCAGATATAAAAAAAATTTTCTGATCAGTGGCAACATGTCGTTAAAAATAATTGTGAATATATGTATTTTTCGGTGTGCTCATGTTATTAATGAATGTGACACAAGGTCAGTTTAAAGTTGGTTTAATGACAATACTGTGGAAAAATTGCTCAATCCCCGTGATCACTTTTTCTTTTGGGGATGCTAGCAACAAACCCTCTCACTTCAAAAGGAGTAGTACTGTCTGGTGGGAAAGGTCTCCTGGGGCTTGATCTTATATTATTTGAAACTTCCCCGGTGCCAAAATTGCATGAAATGAAATTGCACTTTATTTATCAAAGAAAAATGAAAACTAATTACAGCTATAATACTCTACTTGATTGTTGAATTCTGTTGAAAAGTATTTTTTAAAATTTGGCCAATATGCAAATTAAGCATTATTCATGCAATGGTCAGGTGTGTTTGCTACCACTGTACTTTAATTTAATGATCTAATTTTAAGCTAATGATCTAATCATAAAAAGTATTTTTTTGTTTTTTAACTGTGCATTTCTGATGAGATTGATATGCCAACAATGGAGAAGGAAAACAGCTCACTGGATAATCACATACTCTGTATTTACGCTGAAAGGTTCTCTCGTCAGTCTCTGCATCTTCTGAATTTTGAGATTCTTCTAGTTCATTCTGCTGCCTCACCTGGAGTTGAAACATTTTACTGATGAACCACAAATGGTTGTCATGAAAATATATACTCTTAGGTGCTTAATACAAAATGACAGGGAGAATTTTAATAATGGGGGTCAGAACTTTTCTCAGTATAACACATCACTCAATAAGTCCCGGGCCTGACATTATAGATTGTGTCACTAATAAAAAATCTATATGATTTTTATGAAGTACTAACCTTCAAATGACATGTGACAAAATTTGGGCCTAATTGGATTATTAGCTTACAAATTACAGTTATTTAAGTAAAGCTACTGTTGCAAATTTTCAAAACAATGGAAAAATCTGAATTTCGTGTGTTGATAAAGCATTACTTTCTGATGAGAAAAAATACTGTTTAAGCAAAGTAATGGCTTCATAAGTGTTATTCAGACTCAGCTCTGTCAGAAACAACAGTTAATAGGTAGTGTGCTGACTTTAAATGTGATCATACAGACACAAATAATGCTCAATGCTCAGGTCACCCAAAATCAGCAGTCGACCCAGACAACACCAAAATAATCCACAAACTCATTTTGGCCAATCGTAAATTGAAGTTAAATGATATAGCAGAGGAGTTGAACATATCACCATTTTGCATGAACATTTGTCAATGAGAAAGCTGTGTTCAAAGTGGGCACCATGTTTACTCACGTTTATGATTCAAAGCATTGTTTGCAACTGTTACAACACAAGAAGGAGTTTTTGCATAAATATGCAACAATGAATGAAACATGGATCCACCACTTCATTCCAGAGTCAAATCAACAGTCAGCTGAGTTGACAGCAGCAGGTGAAAGCATCCAAAGCAACCAAAGATTAAAGCATTGGCAGGCAAGCTTTTGGCTTCCATATTTTGGGATGTGCAAAGTATTTTGTTCATTGATTACCTTGACAAATAGCGAATATTATATAGCATTATTGGTGCACTAGCAGAATAGCCCGGTGTTGCTCAGGTGTAATGAAAACTTTTATATATATATATTATCGATTTTCTGCACTATTGTAAGAACTTCAACCTTGAAACTTCTGAATATCGTTTCTTATGTCTTTGTCTTGAGTGTATCAAATTTGATTAAAATCGGACCACTCCTTCTATAACCCGATTTTTTCGATTATCGATTTTCAATATTTATTGGGGGTACCTCAACACAAAACTAGCTAAGAACACTTGCAGACGCTTATAGTACAACTGTGTAAATTTTCAAGAAAATCGGTTCAGCCATTTCAGAGTCTATAGGTAACGGATACACACACACACACACACACACACACACACACACACACACACACACACACACAAAGTTCCATTTATAAATAAGTTTAGATAGATTTAAATTAGATTTGAAGGAAGAAATTGCCAAAAAATAACCACAAAAGAAGAAGAAGAAAAAAGTGATTTTTCACCAAGACAATGCACCATGTTACAAGTCAATCGCAACAATGGCAAAACTACATAAATTGCACTTTGAATTGCTTCTGCATCCACCTTATTCTCCAGATCTGGCCCCCAGTGACTACTGACTGTTTGCAGACCTCAAAACAATGCTCAAGAGAAAGAAATTTGGCTACAATGAAGAAGTGATATTTGGAAACTGAGGTGTATTTTGAGACCAAAGACAAATTGTTCTACAAAAATGGCATTGATTTGTTAGAGGAGCATTAGAATCAGTGTATCCCTCAAGAAGGTGACTATGTTGATGAATAAAGTCAAAGTTTGCCTTAAAGTTGTTGTTTTATTAGTTAGACTGGGGGTTCATTGAGTGATGTGCTACAATCTTTGTTTTAATAAAATTGAGTGCCGGAAAATCAATTAAAATGTAAATAAAGAAATGTTATATCATTTTTCTTTTTCAGAACCACTACTCTAATATCAAGGATGTGTATTGTGGTGCAGTAGATATCAGCTTGGAATGAGAAATTGGGGAGCCGAGTTCGAATTTCAGCTGAATTTGTTGCATTCATTTATGTGCAAATACCCTTGGGAAAGGTATTAATCCTCTATCTCTTCTCCCTCCAGCTATGGGTTAAATAGCAGGACAGATTGGGTTCTACAGTCTACTGCAGAAAGCAATGGCAATCTTCTATGGGAAAATTTTCTGCCCAGTCAGTCATGTCTCTTTTGAGCGAGTATGGCACTTAACTGACTGATTTTAATATCCAGTTTTGTCTCCCAGACTTCTTGCAATTTCTGATAGCATGAAAAGTCCTGGCCAAATTTCAGTAGCATGCAGAGTGGGGGCAGAGGGTTTGAGGCATCCATATTGGGAAAAAATCTAATCAAAGAGTGAAATAAAGATTTATTTCATATTTAATTCGAATAATGCCATTTCTCAGTAATAGGCTCTATAGAAGCCCACCTACTTGAGTCTCAGAGGCATACAATCAAGGTGTTACCCTCAGTCATTAACGAATATTACCAAAACTCTGTATGCCATTGCTCTTGAGTCAGTGAAGTGTTTTAGTTCTGGAGAAGTTTACAATTTTAAATCAGATGTAATGTCCACACCTTAGGAGATTATTGTAATATGAGAAGGTGCTGAAAAGTTCTTCACCCAACCCTGTTTCCAAAATATTTCCAAATGAGTAAACATCAATTTTTTTTCATTGGATTCTGGTCAGACTGAAAAACATTTTTAGCAGACTCTTATACCATCTCATTGCACATTAAAAGTCAGTATTTGTTTACTTGTAAAATCTATCTTACAAATTCATATACATATTGGTTATTATTATATTTTTATTATTATTCTCTATGATAATATCAGAATGTTTTTTAATATTTTTATATAATCTCTCTTTTTTATTCTTCAATATGAAAGACAGGTAAATGTATTATTGAAGTCTGCAGTAGTAGAAATAATATCTTTAGTTTTATTTGGATTAGAAGTAGTAATAGTCACTTTGCAGTAGGAACACTCATTGCTTGACAGGCCAAGTTGAAATGGCAAGAGAATGAATAAAGTGCACATTTACCACCATTTTGTGATAGAGAGCATTGCAGAATTAAAGAAAAAGCTTATATTAGGTAAATCAATATTTAAGTTCTGAAGTTTAGAATTTTCATGACATTTTTAAAGCAGATGTCCACACCTTAGGAGATTTATTGTTAGATGAGAAGGTGCTGAAAAACTATTTATCCAACCTATTTTCCAAAATCTCACCAAATGGGTAAACATTTATTGGATTCTGGTCAGACTGAAAAAACATTTTATCAAACTCTTGTACAATCTTCTTACACATTAAAAGTCAGTATTTGTTAGTAAAATCTATGTACTTTATCAAACAGTTTTGAATAATCTATGAAACATAGGTATAAATTCCTTTTCATTTGTATTGCTTTTTCTGATATCATTCTGAGCATAAATATTCTATTCTTTGTTCCAGTGTCTTCAACAAACTTTTTGTTCTATTTCTGGTCTAATTCTGTTATGGACACTATTTGTCAGAATTCAAAAAAAAAAATTATGTGCATCATTAGTCTGATTGTTGATGTTCACATTGCACCTGGTTTCTTTGGAAGCACTATAAAAATTGAATCTACTTAGGTCTTACGGTATGTTGCAACTGTCATATATTTTATTTATATGTGTAATTTTGAATTTTGTCAAAGATGAAATCATTTAAGGCTGCCAATTCCCTCTGGTTTTGCTGCTTTTATTTTATTTTTATTTTCTTTCAAGACATGATCACCCAAGAATATATTATGTATGGAATTTAATTGACTGATTAGAACACATCCTAGTTATTTCAATATTTGTAGTTAGTTGATTTTTTTAATATCCAATTTGTAGTTTGTATTGTTAAATACAAACAAATTTGAGGTCCTCACCTCCCCAGCAGATAAGGCTGAATGCTTTGCCCGCAGATTCTCAAACAACTCGAGTCTGGACTCATCTGCAGTTTTTACACCCGACTTCTCACCTAGAACCAAGGCACAACTGAATGATGTCCACATTACACTTTCGCTTGTCTCTAAGATAATCTTAAAACTTGACCCTAACAAAGCGAGCGGTGGGGACGGAATCCCAACCATAGTCTTAAAGAAATGTGCCCCTGAACTCTCCTCTGTCCTTTCTAAGCTCTACAACCTCTGCCTATCTGCTCCCTGCTTTCCTGCCTGTTGGAAATCTTCCTCTGTAGTTCCTATATTTAAAAACACTGGAGAACCCTCTGACCCTGCAAATTACCGCCCTATCAGCCTTCTTCCGATCTTTGGCAAAGTGTTTGAAGCCCATTATCAATGCCGAGGTGGTTCAGCATCTCACAGCACACAGGCTCCTCTCGGACAAGCAATATGGTTTCCGCTTCACCAGGTCTACTGCTGATATGCTAACGACCATCACCGAGTACATATACCAGGCACTTGACAGGAATGGCGAAGCCTGAACTGTTGCATTGGATATATTTAAGGTGTTCGACAGAGTTTGGCATGCTGGCCTTCTATGTAAACTGTGGAGCTATGGTATAACTGGACATTTGTTTCAACTAATCCAGTCATTCCTCTCTAACCACACGATGAAGGTGGTATTAAACGGACATGCCTCTACCATACAAACGCAGGTGTCCCCCAAGGCTCCATCTTAGGTCCTACACTCTTCCTGATATACATTAATGATCTCCCTGATTCCATAAGAGCCCAAATAGGTTTGTACGCCGATGACACCACAATTTACTCTCGCCTCCTACAAAAATCTGGTGTAGGCGTCAAAGCTAACCTTGCAGCCGAGATTGAAAAAGACCTTCAATCCATATTGGACTGGGGTAAGAAATGGCTAGTAAATTTCAATGCTTCTTAAACAAAGCTACTGTCAATTAACCATCATCGACAATCTCACCTACCTCCCATTAGCATGGACCAGGCTTGCCTCCCAGAGAGTAAAACACTACGCCTCCTTGGTCTCACACTTTCAGCAGACCTCAAATGGAATGACTATATTGAATCCCTTGCTAAATCCGCTGCTATGAAAGTCGGTTCTCTGTGTAGTGCCCGGAAGTTTTTTCCGTCTAAATCTATCCTGCACATATATAAATCTACCATCCGCCCGTGCATTGAATACTGCTGCCATATCTGGTCGGGTGCCCCTGCTATTCTCCTCGAGCTTCTTGATAAGGTTCAGAGGAGGGTCTGTAATGTGATAGATACCGACTTGGCAGACCGCCTGCAGTCTCTCTCTCACCGGCGCAATGTGGCTTCACTGTGTCTCTTCTATAAATACTTTCACGGCTTCTGCTCCGATGAACTTAGATCACTGGTGCCCCCTAAATACAAATTTGCACGAGATACTAGATTAGCAACTAGATCCCACCGTTTTACAGTGAAACTGATAAAATGCAACTGCAACTTCTACTCCAACAGTTTCTTTCCTCGCACTTCCCGACTGTGGAATTCTCTTCCACACGATTGCTTCCCCCGACGGCTACAATCTCCAGGAGTTTAAATGTAAGGTCAATAGACACCTTCTAACACACTAACCTGCTCCCATTCTATCAAACACTCTTCCCATCTGCCCAACCCTCATCCTCGGTATCCTTACTCATCTGTCACCTTCCTCCTGACATTCCCTATGTCTAACCACTCCTTCTCTTTACCTTCCCCTATGTAGCCCCATGCGCAATAGTGGCAGTGGAATGCCTTGCTTGGGGTGAGATGATTAAAAAAAAAAAAAATTTGGTATTTTTACTAATATATTTCCCAGATAAATGAAAGCTTGCCTTACAGTTCAAACAATTCTTTGAGGTGGACTTTATCAAATGTTTCTATATAATCTTAAAAGATATAGATTCTTTTGTATTTGTATTGCTCTTTCTGATATCATTCTGAGCCTAAATATTCCATTCTTTGTTCCAGTGTCTTCAACAAACATGCACTATTCTTGTCCTATTTCTGGGTTAATTCTGCTATAGACACTATTTGTCAGAATTCAAAAATTTTTAATGTCTCATTAGGCTGATGAAGTTCATATTGCACCTGATTTCTTGGGCAGAAAATAGATCTACTTATGTAAAAAGTCTGAGAAAAGAAACTATTAGAATAGAACTTACAGTTTACAGTTATTTTAACTGTAAAATGGTAAGACCTAGTTGCCAATCTTTTGGTCCCAGCCAAATTCTACTGATATTTTAATTATGATAATTCTTCTTCTTTTGTGTTCATTCAGGAAATTGGCAATCATGATTCTTTATTCCTACATTGATGTTTAATTCTTTCTTTGTGTTTTCTTTTGATACCTTCTGTAGGAGTTCTTATAGTTTCCTTTTGAAATCTCTCATCACTGTGCCATCTGCATATCTTATGTTTTTTTGTTAAGATTGTGTCCACCAATAATGAATCATGGTAGAATTTCTAATTCTCTCAGAATCACCTTAGTGTATGGGTTGAATAAATCTGGTATGAAGACACATCTTCGTCTTCCACACCTTTCTATTTTTGTATTTTTACTGAATTCATTTTCTATCCATAAGCAGATAATTTGCTATTAGTATAGATTCTGGATTATACTAATATCCTTTTTAAATATGTCACATATACTTAGCAGTTTGTATTTAAACAGTGGATTTCTGTCATGTTTCGGTTACACCGCTCACTCCTCTCATAGGTTTGAAGCTAGTGTCCAGCTTCCAGACAAAAATAAACAGAGTTGTAATTCAATATGAATCTCTATACCAGTGCACATCACCACAGTCCCAATGGCACTGGCAGCCAATGTCTCAGACCCTTTTTATTGACAAAAACCATTGCTGATGCACCAAATCATTGCTGCCGGCCTCGTTCTCACTTAGAGTTCTCGGCTCGTGCCAATTAGCATAAAATGACAGAGATCAGAGAATATACCTTTCTTGGACCAAACCTGCAAGAGGAGAGGACGCAGCTGATGAAATGACGAACTGTCTAGCATGGGGTTATGCACGCATCCATCACAACACAGCTGCCCGACAAGCAAAACACCTTGGATGCTTTGGCTCTGGTAAGTGTGAATGTTTATCGCCACACAGTTCCAATAGTTTTTTGTGGTGTACTTTATCAAATGGGTTTCAATATTCTATAAAACATGAATATACATCCTTTTGTATTTTTATTGATCTTTTTGATATTATTCTAAGCATGAATATTTTATTCCATGTTCCAGTGTCTTTAAAAGACAGACACTGTTCTTGTCCAAAATTTCTGAGCTAATTCTGCTGCACACAGTTTTCTTCAGAATGTGGATGATAAATTTTGTTATACGTCTTATTAGACTGATTGTTCGATGCAGTTCATATTTGTTTGCCCCTGGTTTCTTAAGCAGAGATCCGAATTTGCCTATATTAAAAAATACTGTACTTATTAGTGTGTACTGGGGTAGAATGGGTATCCAGTATAAAATGGGTATGTAAAAAGAGGTGCAAACATAGTATTTTTTTTTATTAAGTTCTCTAGAGAAAATATGAATATATGAATTTCAAAATAGGCATTATTTTACTCATTTTACTCGAGTAGACCCCTACCCATTTTACCCTCGATACTATTGTCCAAAGGGTTGATGAGAAGTTGTCATGTCTACCCTCATAGGGAAATAAAAAAAAAAAAAGAAATGGATCATCAAATATCCCCCACCCACCCAATAGGTAGTATTTTTTTTAAACAATTGTGGCATCAGATACATCATTTGTTCCATAGTAACTTTTATTATTAATAAGTACATACAATTTAATAAGGTCTACTGGGGTAGAACTAATATCCAGGATAAAACTGGTATGTAAAAAGTCAGTCAGTCACTTAAGTGCTATACGTGATACACACTTATGCGATCATGACTCAAAAGAGACATGATTGACTCAGCAGAAGATTATCCCACAGTAGGTTGTCATTACATGCGACGGCCCTTGGCATCTATATTAGGAGTGCATCCAATCAAAGAATGAAATAAAAATTTAGTTTATATTTAATTTGAATAAAGTGTTTTTCCTGTTTCATATGTTTTTATATATTTAAATGTTTTCCTTTCTCACATTTCTCAGTACTAGGCCCTATATCCTCCTCCCACCCAATAACTGGGTCCTGGGCATGACGGTAAACTGCACCTGGCAGCAAGGCCTCTGATTGAGAGGTTGTGAGGAGCATGGAACCACCTCTTAATTGCTGTTGTTCCCAGGTCCACCCTGACCCAGAGTGGTAGCACCTGTTAGAGCCCCTGCTATGGGCAAATAGTTAACCCCCAATCAGGGGTCAAAACACTATGAAAGTATAAAAATAAACTTTTATAGAAAAATATACATTTTTGAAGGAACAAATTGTAATAATTATATATATTAATATATAATATATATTTTCAAACACAAAACTAGAAGACATCTTCAGTTTTCTAAAAAAAAAAAATTTTCATTAAAATATCACTAAATCAACTTCTCACTATAACCAAACATTAAAAAAATATCTGTTTGGTATTAAATAACCCACTGAGTTTGATATGCCATTAAACAAAACTCAAGCTTAAACCCACCCAATAATTGATTCTTAGTGGCAGTCAATGAAGGAGTTGGCTCCAGGCAACACCAAACATCAAAGCTCTGCATGTCAATGCCAACTTTACTATGCAAAGAAGCTTGCATAAAACATATAAAAATCGAAAATATATTCATTCCCTGCCATGTTATCAGAAAGTGCAAGAAATTCTTAGCTGAGGTAACTGTCAAGCTTAAAAAATGAAACACTTTGTTTATACAATTTATTGGAACAATCATAAAAAAGGGCAAGTAACAACTTGAACTAACTATAACAGTTACTGTTTCCTGTTTAAGCTCTGTCAATAAGGGCAACATTAATAAATTGAGCAAAAATTTCCTACCCACCACAAAAGAAAACATCCCTTCACTTTTATTAAGCACTTAAGAGTACAAAGATGCCATTTTGTGCATTATGTATTAATGAACCATATAATTACATACAGATATTTGTTCAACCATTCATTGATGCATATATACACATTTCAAATCAAGGTTAGGTAAACATTTGATAATATAAAGAATACATAAAAAGAATTTATTGAAAATAAGAGTGAAATGCACTCGATTTTTTCCATAAAGAAAAAAAAAACAATTTAAAGCAATAAAACAAACAAAATTTTGAAAAAAAATGAACAAAAAACAAATTTTTTTTAATTTGAAAACCTATTTTTATTTTTTTTTTAGTTTTAAAATTTTTTCATAAAATTTTTCATCGATTAAAAATATCAGTTAACCATTCTATTTTTGAAAGTATTCAAAGTTATTTACTTTTATTATAGTTTTTGTTACTACAAAAATAAATATAACATTTTGTTGAGAAATTTATTTAATTGTTACTAAAAAATAAATATAACATTTAGCTTACAAATTTATTTAATTGTTATTGTAAAAATAAATATAACATTTGGCTGAAAAAAGAATTCAAAAATTTTCAATTTAATTTTTATAACAAAAATAAATATCACATTTTGCAGACAAATTTATTTAATTCTTATGACAAAATATAACATTTTACTGACAAAAAGATTAAAATTTTTTAATTCAATTCTTACAACAAAAATAAATATCACATTTTGCTGACAAATTTTTAATTTAATTCTTACAACAAAAATAAATATCACATTTTGCTGACAAAATAGATTAAAATTTTTTCATTTTAAATAAAATTGTTGGTTACCAAATATTTTATTAGAGTGTATCAAATTATTATTATCATTTGTACTGAAAATAATTTGTATACCAATTTTTAAATTAGAATACAAATAATTTTATGAAATAGATTCACTGAAAGTGTTTTAGAGATTTCAAGAGAATTTTTTAAATTTCAAAAAAGCTTGGAATAACAGATTAATTAATATCGTATCAGAGTGTATCCAAAGTGTTTCTCTTTCTTTTCTTTTAATCAAGCAGCGATAGAGTATTAAAATATATATACGTATTTTAATGCTCTATGTAGGGTGTGTTTTGATGATCTGATCTTAGCTCTTCTAAAATTTTTATAAACACCTCCAAAAATAATTTAATGAAACTTATCCACTTACACATACTTTTACACATTAGTCAACTGTCATCATATTGCGTTAAAAGTCTCTGATGAATTTCAGCTGCTGACAAACCTTCAAATTTTAAAATTATTTAAATGTTGGACAATATCATCAAGGATGAAGAAGAGGACTGTGGTAACAGAAATGTGGTTTTACAGAAGGATGTTGAGGATACCACAAATGGAGTGAGTGATCAATGATAAGATGTTGGAGAGGATGTAAATGAGAGGAAAACTCATACTTAACATCAGGAAGAGACAGATGAGGTTCCTGGTCATGTAATGAGGAAGGAGGGCCTGGAGAATTTAATGCTCACAGAACAGAATAAAGCAGCATGATAAGTTTGAGCAAATGGATGGTGAATTGGTGTTTAGGAGAGATACCAAGAGGAAAAATATTGAGAGTGACAAGAGTCAGAGTCAAGTAGAAGTCTCAGTATAACACACCACTCAAAAGTCCCGGAATTGACATATAGATGGTGCCACTAATAACAAATACATATGATTTTTATGAACTAATAATCTTCAAATGGCACGTGAGAAAATTTGGGCTCAATCGGATTATTAGTTTACAAATTACAGTTAATTAAGTGAAGCTACAGTTGCAAATTTTCAAAACAATGGAAAATCTGAATTTCGTGTGTTGATAAAGCAATGCTTTCTGATGAGAAAAAATACTGTACAAGCAAAGCAATGGTTTCATAAGTGTCATTCAGACTTTGCTCTATAAAAAACAATGGTTAAGAGTAAGAAGTGGTATGCTGAATTTAAACATGGTCATATAGACACCAATGTTGCTGAACACACAGGTTGCCCAAAATCGGCAGTTGTCCCAGAAAACACCAAAAAAATCCATAAACTCATTTTGGCTGATCGTAAATTGAAATTGCATGAGATAGCAGAGAAGTTGAACATATCAGAAGGCAGTGTATTCACCATTTTGTATGAACATGAGAAAGTTGTGTTCAAAGTGGGTGCCGCGTTTGCTCACATTTGAGGAAAAACAACATGTCGACAATTCAAAGCATTGTTTGCAACTGTTTCAACGCAGCAAGAAGATTTTGCATAAATATGTGACAATGGATGAAACATGGATCCACCACTTCACTCCAGAGTCAAATCAACAGTCAGCTGAGTTGACAGCAGCAGGTGAAAATCATCCCAAGTCCTCGAGACTTATCAAATGATGTGCTACATCTTGAAGGGACATGGCACATGAAGAAGACGTACGTTTTGACCAGAGAAATCAGATCACTTTTCATTGTTCCTTCTTGGTGCACACTGCAAGTTGTATAAGTAGTAGTGGCAATTTTATAAAAGAGCCAGAAGAAGAGGCCAAGCTCCCTACCCCAAATTTTGGCTGGCTCCTTGCTTGCCCCCACCTTTTATAAGCTTCAAAATTTATGAAACTGATCAGTCTCTGATTTTAATAAGATTTGTTCTTCAGCACTTTTCCCTCTGCATTTTCTTTTTCATTTAGCTTTTTAAGGACACATACAGAGACCAGTTTGAAAGAAAAACAAAAATAAAAGAACCAAATAGACAGAAACAAATATGGTGTAAAGGAGGGAAAGAGACTTAATCATCACATTTTCATATAAAAAACAAGACGTTAATTAAAAATAATGTCTCCAACTTGATATATAGATACATAGGCAGTCAGTGATTTATGGCTGAATGAAAGAATTGGTCAGAAATTACACTGCTTGAGTTGCCTCACCCCACCTCAGAAAAATCTTGGCCCCCTAAAGTGCCCCTCTCCTACCCACTTTCTGCATTCCACAATCACCACTGGTAAGTGTCCTACTTGTTTTGATTTTCCTTAAAATTTCTTGTTACTCACATGTAAAAAAATGAATTGACTTTTGCTACACCTTAATTTTCTTGTGCAGAACAAGTGAAATAGAATGCCTGCATTTGCAGAACAAATAAATTGAAGTTCTGTCCAGAAAACATTATAAATATTTCAAGAATTGGTTGCATTTACCTTGATGCAATTCATCAAATAATCAGAAGGGACCTTACCACATATGAGTGAGCAGACACTCTCTCATGAGGTTTATCAGTCAGTAATTAGATGCAATCACTTGAACTTGTGTTCTGTATGACTGTTGCAGTCACAATGACTGAGTACTGAGAAGAGTTGTCCCATGCAAATATTTAGCAGGACACTGCACCCCCTACATCTATCAGCCCTATGAAAATCTTGATTTATCTCCTGATGACTTCTGGCTAATGATGCTGAAAGCTAAACAAATTATTAAGAAACTGTGAAAATTTTGTTAAAAACAAAGAAAAGATTGCTGAACTGTTACATAATATCAGTTTGTTATGGAATATTGGATAAGATCGAGGCGAGAGATAGGCAAACTCTTATTAAATTTGCATGTATGTAATTTCTTTACTTTTTTTTTATCTATAATAAATATTTTATTTTAAATTAATTCTAGATTATTCTAATGTTATTTTGAATTAAAATGAAAATGATATAATAATAAAAGTAGTAATAGCAGTTGGTTGCTTGGTTGTTTTGTTTTTATGGCATATCAACCTCGGCGGGTCATTTATTGCCAACTAAATTTTATTTATTTTTTGCTGGTAATACCTTTTTCTTTCAACAATTTATTATTGTTTTTATATAAGTTTTGTGTCTAGCAATACTTTTTTCTTTTCAAGTATCAAGATTCATTGGGATTTGTTTTTAAGGGCAGGGTCCCCAAGTCCTACCCTTGTTATTTAACCCATAACTGGGGAGAAGGGAGGGATTAATACCTTTCCCAAGAGTACCAGTGCTTAAATGAATGCAGGGTATTCAACTGGAATTCGAACTCGGCTCACCAATTTCTCCTTCCAAGCCAACATCCACTGCAACACAACGCACATCCGTCACTAAATGCTTACAGCACCTGGTATTCCCAAGCAGTTACCCATCTAAGTATTGACCAGGCTCAACATTGCTTAACTTCAGTGATCAAGCGAGAACCGGTGTATTCAACGTGATATGGCCGTAAGCAAGCATATCCGTCACTAAACACTTACAGCACCTGCTATTCTCAAGCGGCCATCCATCTAAGTACTGACCAGGCTCAACGTTGCGTAACTTTGGTGATCGAGCAAGAACCGGTGTATTCAATGTGATATGGCCGTAAGCCCAGTAGTAGCAGTAATAATATTAATAATAAGAAAAAGGATTCTATTCCACACCAGACATGAGTCTTATGGCATCTGCTCTTATATGATTGGAAACCTCTGTGTTTTGTTTTGGTGAATCAAGATGGGATACAGTAAATATCCTTTTTAGTACCACAAATTTGCCTGCCAGCTGCCTGACCATCATAAAACGTTGGACATGTCCCCACGGGGTGAATGCAGTTGTCATCTCTGTTCATGAGCGAAAATACTCAGGTGTCAAGAGGGCTAACGTTTAAAAAAAGTTTACTAAGCTTGAAGGATAAGCCAATCAAGAATCCTGGGAAGACATGTCTAGATAGTTGGAGAACACTCTCTTGGAGACTGTCTTAATGGACTGGGTTACCTGACTTGAAGATATTTCTAACTGGGCTTCACCTGCAACATCATGTACTACTTTTATGAAAACGTCTCACCATATTGCGAACACTTGGCTGTGATGCATGTGCCTACTATACTCTTATCACATTAGGTATCATGACAGGTACACCTGGTTTTGTATATTCGCTCTCTCACTCAATAATACTTCAGTCTTCTTTATCATTTAAAAAAAATATCTCTGCCAAAATTTAGGATGGAGGTGGAGGTGGCTATGGTTGTCGGGAGCTTTCATTACTAACACTCTTGTTTTGTTTTGCAAAAATGATTTTGAAAATTGTAAATATGCATTGGGGTGAGAGTTTTAAAAGTTGTTTTATTTCCCAATCATCATCTCACCCTTTTACATCCAATGGTGTGTAGGACAGTAACTTTTTGTTACTGTTTCTGTAACAAACTGTTTTTTACAGGACAGAGTTGTTAGCCCTGAGCCCAACCCCAAACCTGGAGGACCGGTGGATCATTCTTGGTCCTTATGTTTACAGCACCTGGTATTCCCAAATGGTCACCCATCTAAGTACTGACCAGGCTTGATGTTGCTTAACTTCGGGGGTCAGACAAGAACCAGTGTATTCAACACAATCTAGCCATAGACTTTATTTCACAATAGCTACAGACAAATTGTACCTATGGGACTAATTAGGACTTTATGGTATTATGGTAATTGTAGTAAGAATGATAAGTAAAAATGTGTTGTTTTGGTGTCAAGAATATTATGTTTGTCTATACTTCTGAGATAAGGCAGTATTTACATTATTTACATTGTTCAAACTATTGTCTTCATCTTTATTGTCATGTTTACAATGTTTCAGCCATTGTACATTCCGGCCTTCTTCAGGTGCTAGGAATTTCAAACTGAACCCTTTATTTTGATCACTGGGGTATATCATTCTCATTCCATGTGCAATGCTACTTCTGGTAATCATGTAGTTACCTCCCTTTAACTTTTTAAGTTATTTGTTCATCACCACTGTAGCCTGGTATTGAACTCACAACTCTTTGGGTCAAGTCACTGGAACTAACCATGTCTATATCCACTGGACCATATGTTCTTGAGGAATATTATATTTTGTTTGGGTCAGTGATTGTGGCTAGCTAAGTTAAACATAGAACATATTCTGTTTGGTACCACAGATTAGCTTGTCAGCTGCCTGAGCATAAACAATTGAGCATGTCCTCTAGTGGTGAATAAACTGTTTGTGTCTGTTCATGAGCAGTAATAGTCAGAGTGCATCATAGTAAGGGTGCACCATGGACCAGCTTTCCTCCCTGCCTTTTGGCTTTGAGCTATATTTTTTGTATTTTAACAGGAATAAATATCGCTGTCCTTGGTACAGTTCAGGTTTTGTTACATTTGTGAAAAGTTGGTGACAACTGTTTTATCATTTACAAAAATGTTTGGATTACACAATATGAAAAACAGTCAATTGGAATTGTTTTTGTTAAGTTTTTAACTTATTTGACTTCATTTGTTTTTGTTGTCTTAAATTTTTGAATTTTGTTTTCTGTTTTATTTTATTTCCAGTTTTCCTCCTTGGCAGTAGGTCGGCCTTTTTATTTTATTTTTCTACTGTTAATATTTAAAAACTCTTTATATTTAAACTGAATATCAAAATTAATATTTAAAATTGACAATTTAAATTTGAAAGTTTATCATTTTGATATCAGTGAAATGGCAGGGATGGATGGATTGATTGATTTGTTTTTATGACTTATCAAACTTTTTTCAGATTATTTAAAGCTAGACACTATTTTTAGATAGTAAGAATTTTATGGAGATAATGAAGATTTTTACTGATACAATTCTACTAATTAGCCCATAGGTGAGAGGGAGAAGAGGTGGATTCATACATTTTCAAAGTATATTTGTGCATAAGTGATAATAACGGCACTGACTGGAATTGGAACTCGGCTCTCTGATTTCCAATTCCAAGCTTTTTTTTCCTAGTGTCCAAGCTGCATGCACTCTAGATAGGTTGAACCAGCTTTCTCCTTGACGGAGAAAGTTTCATTGGCCTACCCTGTTATTTAACCCATAACTGGAGGGAAGGGATGGATTAATACCTTTCCCAAGGGTACTAGTGCATAAGTGAATGCCGGGCATTCAATTGGAATTTGAAATCGACTCACTGATTTCTCTTTCCGAGCTGACATCCCCTGCACCACAACACACATCTGTCAATAAATGCTGACAGCACCTGGTATTTCTAAGCTGTCACCCATCTACTTACTGACCAGGCTCAACGTTGCTTAACTTCAGTGATTGAACGAGAACCGGTGTATTCAACGTGATATGACCGTAACCATGCTACTAGATTGGTATTGAAGTCCAACCCTTTTACTGGTTTCTTTTAATGCACTATCCACCTGTGGAACTCCCTTCCGTTTACAATCTCCAAAAACTTAAATTCAATGTCATCTAACTTCTTAAATCCCGTTCATCTTTTATCCTTCCTTCAATACCCTCTATGCTCAGATTTTTCTCTTACTGTAACCCACTGAACACTAGTGATGGTCCTGTCTTGCTTAAGGGGAAATGATTAAAAAAATGAACTAACTGCACATCCAAGCTTACAGCACCTGGTATTTCAAAATGGTCACCTATCTCAGTACTGACCAGTCTTGATGTTGCTTAACTTTGTTGATGGTATGAGAACTGGTGTTTTAACATGACATGGAACTGGTTATATATTAACTGCAAAGGTGTATCAGCAAATTCTATTTTATATTCAAAATTTTTTATTTCTATTTCTTAAATTAATGGTTCTTGAATGGTCCAGCAGAAGAAGATAGCAGGTGAGGTGGAATGATTGAAAGACAATCAAAGATTTAGGAAGAGTTTTAAAAAATTCACATGCTAAATATAAATATGATTTCAAAATTAAAATATTATTATAGATTACTTGTAATTGCATGCATAAGTCCCAGTCAAAATAGTTATAAAAAATATTGACTGATTTTATCATTGTGATATTCTTGCATTATATCAAGTATTAAGAATATAGTAATGGGTTTGCAAATTGAAGGAGAGAGTTATCAATGATAATATACTGACTTCAAATTCAAAGTTAACTCCCTTTAACTCTCTCTTTTTCTGTTTTTTATTTTTAAATGTACCTCTCTTCACATAAAATTTGGTGAGGTGTAAACAAATTTTCACTCCAAAATTTGTGGCCCAGACAAAAAATGTTTGAGAACCACTGACTTAAATGATTATCAATTTTTAGTTCAAGAAGTTTAGTCTTATTGAACCCCCTGTTGACCACCAGGAAGTTAACAACCCCTATTTAACCTCCAGATATTTATCAACTTCCTGGATAGTCTCATCAAGCACCAGGGAGTTGTTTTTTTTACAACTGTTTCACCCCAATCAAGGCAGTACCACAACTGATGGGCAGGGGGCTACATAAGGGTAAAGGTTTAGGCAGGGGGAGAGTGAAGAGAAAGACGAACCAGTTACAGGGGATGTCAGAGAAAGGGCAAGAGAAGGATGGGAACAGAGGTGTGAAGACAGTTTTAAAGAAGATGGAGAGAAAGAAAAAGAACACGATACACGGGGTGATGTAAAAAGAACTGGAGTCAAGTGGATAAGAGATGGGAATTGACATTGCATTTAAATTCCTTTAAGTTGTAGCTGTCTGGAAAGCAAGTATATGGAAGAGAGTTCCACAGACGGGAAGTGCGAGAACAGAACCTAACATAATATTTAACATAATATTTCTATATTATTTACACTGTTCAGGCTGTTGTCCTCATCTTTATTGGCATGTTTATGATATCTTCACTGTTGTATGCTCTGACCTTTTCAGGCACTAGGAATTTTGAACTGAACCCATTATTTCGATTGCTCGTGTATATAATTCTCATTCAATCTTCAATGCCACTTCTGGTAGCCATGTTATTATCTCCCTTTAACTTAACTCTCTAATATTTCAAGTAAAAATGTGTTGTCTTTCTCTCATATTACTAAATCAGCTGCTCTTTACCTTATTGCAAAGTATAAGACATGGTTGGACAACAAATATATTTCCTATAGAAGTTGGATGTTGAGATTTTACTGCCAATGTGACCTTAGGATACCTGGTCAAAAACTTGGAATATCGTACATAGAAAAATATATTAAAGGAAATATATTCAGAAGAAGAAAGATTGTATAGAAGCTGCATTGGTATTGCATCCTCAGCAAATGATGGGAAAGCCATCAAAAATATTGCAAGGCACTGTTGGAGTGCTCTCAGTGTTAATGATGTGATAGGTTTCTAAATATTTGTTGGATGGCCTTGACTAATATCTGTCATTGGAAAAGGTTATAACCTAAATGTTTATAATAATAAAAAAAAACAAAAGTTGTAAGAATATAAATTAAGTCTTATTTTCCAAAAAACAATGAAGAAAGAAGGCTTACAGAATTTAACACACACAGAATATACTAAAGGTAAGTGGGGCTGAAGGAAACGTTGGATAATCTACCTAAGAAGCTTGTGTAATTGGATGACAAAAAAAGAATATAATGAGGCCGATATTACTTAGAGCTAAAAAAAAAGAGTAAATTATAGAAAAGCATAAAATTATACAGATGAGACAAATAAATTATCGTCAGGTGAGACAAATAAATTATCGTCTAAATTACACAAAGACGAAAATAACACTGACATCTCATTTTAACAAATATACAGGTTGCAATGAATCAATTTTCATCTAAATGATTTCAAAAGGAAAATAACATTGCATCTCATTTTAACACATATAGAGGGTGTGATGAACAAATTGTGTGCTAAATGCCACAAAAATGAAAATAACACAGATATCTCATTTTAACAAATATACAGGGTGTAATGTTTGAATTTTCATCTAAATAACACATAAATGAAAATAACACTGATGCCTTATTTTTATCAGATATAAAAGTTATAAAGCTAAAAAGAGGTAGTTATGGAGAACTATAAATAAATCATATTAAATTAAATCATATTAAATTAAATGAAAATAACACTGACGTCTTATTTTTATCAGATATAAAAGTTATAAAGCTAAAAAGAGGTAGTTATGGAGAACTATAAATAAATCATATTAAATTAAATTCTTGTTGTATATTCTCCTTCTCATACTTTCTGTGCATGAAAAAAAATTTTTCCAAAATATATTAAAGACAAGCCACTGTAGAAATGGCTTTCACTGAATAGCACAACTGCTTGGACATTACCCAAAACCCTTGAGGCTAAACTTGATGGAATCTACACTCAGATGCTGAGATCTATACTTAACATCTCTTGGATACGGAATTCAACTAAATCACAGTTCTATGGACGCATCCCTGATATTTCTACAATCTTATGTGAATGTAGAATACGCTTTGAAGAACACTGCTGGCAAGCAAAACATGAACTTATCTACTGCTCTAAACATTTAGACATGGTACAAGATGAGTTAGTCATCCAGCAACCACCTACATAGACCAGCTTTGTTATAACACAGAATGCCATCTTGATTTTCATGCAGGACCGTGATGATTGGTGTGATAGACTCATGACTGTCCAAGCTAGCTCGACTGAATAAGTAAAAATCATTTTCAGAAATTTTTAGTCAGTTTAAAAAACATCTTATTTGAAACAGCAAGATTGCAAATATACTCAATAAAATGCAAAGTAGGCAACTGTTGAT
Organism: Ascarosepion bandense; assembly: GCA_037127315.1. NCBI lineage: Eukaryota > Metazoa > Mollusca > Cephalopoda > Sepiida > Sepiidae > Ascarosepion > Ascarosepion bandense. The sequence goes on from JBBBDQ010000707.1 coordinate 5,002,188, forward strand.
AACAAAGTATTTGAGATGTCGGCAATATTTGTTTTTTGGGAATCAGAGTAATTGAATTTCTTTTGACTCACAAAAAAAAAAAAGGAAATGCTCAAGATCTGTAAGTTTTTGATGACATTAATGCTACAACTAATGTGTGTTGTTGTCCGATGTATATCGTCTTGGGATAAGAAATCAGAGAGCTAAGTACAAATTACAGATGAATTTGTTGCATCTACTTATGTGCAAATACCCTTGAGAAAGGTATTAATCCATTGCTTCTCCTTCCAGCTATGGGTTAAATAGCAGGACAGATTGAGTTCTATAGCTTTGATTGAGACCAGTCTACCACAGAAAGAAATGGCAGTCTATGCGAGATAATTTAGTACCACCAGTTATAGACTGATAGCAAGACAGATTGGATTCTATTGCCTTGGTTAGCAACCAATCTACCGCAGAAAGAAATTACAATCTACTCTGGAAAAAATCTTCTGCCTAGTCTGTCATGTCTCTTCTGAGACATGATTGTCCAAGAGTATATAACATATGGCACTTTACTGACTGACACTTTTTGAGTTTCTAGGCTTGAAGAATACATTGATAATTCCTTTGTAGTGAGGATGTTGTTTTTGTTCCTCCGTTTGACTCAAAGTATCTAGTTTGAAAACTTCCAACAACTGAAGAAAAATAAACAATCCAAACATAATTATATCACTATATAAATAGTTTTGTTCTGATTGTTTAGCAGCATCTCAAACACTTATAAGTCATTTAATGCTGAAATTTAATTTCTGTTACCTCTCTCTATCTCACTCTCTATCTCTCTCTATCTCTCTCTTAGTTTGCTAATATTTACCTTGTTTTTCTAATTTCTTTTTTGTTTCCGATTTTATTCTGCTCATATCTATCTATCTATCTGTCTATCTATCTATCTATCTATCTATCTATCTATCTAATTCTGCTCCTAGTTAACTACATTCTGCTCATTTCTATAAATCTGTCTATGTTATCTCGCTCTATCTATCTATCCATCTATTAGTTTGCTAATATCTATAAGATAGATATTCTGCTAATTTCTTTTTTTGCTGATTTTATTCTGCTCATATCTATCTATCTAATTCTGATCCTAGTTAGCTAGCTATCTCATTCTGCTTACTTTTATATATCTATCTATCTATCCTATCTATCTATCTATCTATCTCTTTCTCTCTCTTAGTTTGCTAACATCTATCTTGTTTTGCTAATTTCTTTTTTTTTGCCAATTTTATTTTGCTCATATCTATTTATCTATCTATCTCTTTCTCTCTCTTAGTTTGCTAATATCTATCTTGTTTTGCTAATTTCTTTTTTTTTGCCAATTTTATTTTGCTCATATCTATCTATTTATCTATCTATCTATCTCTTTCTCTCTCTTAGTTTGCTAATATCTATCTTGTTTTGCTAATTTCTTTTTTTTTGCCAATTTTATTTTGCTCATATCTATTTATCTATCTATCTCTTTCTCTCTCTTAGTTTGCTAATATCTATCTTGTTTTGCTAATTTCTTTTTTTTGCCAATTTTATTTTGCTCATATCTATCTATCTATCTATCTTGACACCTTGGTTGCATATTGCTCAGCAATCTTGTCTTGCTAGAACTATTACAATTGAGTAGTGAGTTCGATACTCACTGGGTGTCCCTTACTTTCAGCCTTGTGAACACATCTAAGCTATGCTTAGAAAATCACCATCTAAGTATTTTGGACACCACGAGGTGGTGTAAAGGTTAGCACCACGAGGTGGTGTAAAGGTTAGCACCACAAGGTAGTGTAAAGGCTAGCATTAATAATTTATTTTACAAAATAATAATTTATAATTATAATTTAATTCATAATTTATTTTACAAAAATGTATTACAAGTAACTTTTTTTCTTCAAAAATGTATTGCTAGTAAATTTTTCTTCATTAACTATTTGCCTATAGCTAGGGCCATGATGGGTACTACCACCCCGGGTCAAGGTGGACCTGGAAACAACAGCAATTAAGTGGTGGTTCTACTCTTCTCAAAACCTCCAAATCAGATGCCAGATGTAGTTTATTGTCATACTCAGAGAAGTATATAAATGATGTATACTGGTACTTGTAATTTTAAACTGCAAATTCTACTCCAGCAGCTTCTTTTTCTGCACTTTCTGCCTGTGGAATTCCTTTCTGTTTACTTGCTTCCCCAACAGCTACAATCTCCAAGAATTTAAATGTAAGGTCAATAAACATCTATCTCACTGACTTGCATCCTCTGTCTCATGCTCCTTTCTCCGTCCATTCTCATCAGTTTTCTCATCCTTCTCTTATCCACTTCCAGACACTCCCTCTAACCTGTCACTCTTTCTCATAACTCCTATGTAACCCACTGTGCACTAGTGGCAGTAAACTGCCTTACTTAGGGCTATATGATTATAAAAAAGAAATATTATAATAATTTATGTGGATACAACACAGATTTTAATGTGTGATATAGTACATAGTGATGGCTGGACTATTGGATTGTATTATACTAGCCAGCCAGTTAAGTAACTTACATGATACACATTTTCTCATGGGTATTTCACGTAAGTATGTGCATCGAATTCAACTGGATTTCAAACACTTCTTGAAATTCTTATTCCGAGCTGATATCAACTGTAAACAAAGACAAAATTTTTTCTGTTTTTAGTTACAGAAATATAGGAATGCGTTATACCCAAGTTGCCTTACGTGATACATTCTTGGGCAATCATGTCTCTTTAGATCCATGATTGACTAAGCAGAAGATTTTCCTGCAATAGGTTGCCATTTCTTTTTACAGTAGACTGGTTGCCAACCAAGGCTACAGAAGTTAATCTGTCCTACTATTCAACCCATAGCTGGAGGGAGAAGAGATGGACTGATACGTTTCCCAAGAGTATTTGGATGTAAGTGAATGCATTGAATTCAACTCAGCTCTCCAATTTCTCATTTCATGCTGATATCCATTATACACAAGAATGTAATTTATTCTGAATTTTTAGCTACAGAAATATAGGGTTGTATTATACTCAGGTTGTATTATACACAAGAAAATACAGGAGTTGCGAGGAAAGTCTCTTGCAAACATACGAGGGTCATTCAATAAATAAGGTGAATTTTTCGGCATAAGGATTTTTAATACAGATAGAAGTTACTTTTTTAAAAAATTTTTCCTTTACTTCTTTTTCAAAGGGATTTGATTTTTTTTGCAGATTGAAAAAAAACTTTCAGAGTTTTGGAGATTAACAAGGTGGTCGACCAAGAAGCATGCTCCAGGATTGAACAGAGGTCAGTTATCAAATTTTTGGTTGCTGAAGGGTGTAAACCAGTTGAAATTCATAAGAGAATGTCAACTGAGTATGGTGCCACATGTTTCAGTCAAAACAAATTTCTACAAGTGGGCTAAATTGTTTAAAGAAGGACAGAGCAGTGTTGAGGATGAAGACAGGCATGGGAGGCATACAGAAGTGAGGTCTCCTGAGGTGATCAAATCAGTCAATGACCTCATTCCGTCTGACAGAAGGGATGACAGTGGATGACATTGCAAGGACTTTGAGCCTATCTGTTAGGACAGCACACAAAATTGTCTATGATGACTTTGCCTACTCCAAGGCCTCACACAGCAGCCCAAACGGTGCAGACCATCAACGAGCTGGGCTGGGAACTGCTCCCTCATCCCCTTACACCCAGGCCTTGCCCCTTCAAACATTCACCTGTTTGGTCCCTTGAAAGCATTCATGAGAGGCACAAAGTTTGAAAGTGATGATGAAGTCAAAAGTGCTGTGAGCGATTGGCTGAGACATTAGTTCAAAGATTTTTATGCTGAGGAAATACGGAAGCTTGTGCAGATGGGGAAAGTGTGTGACGCTGCTGGGAGACTATGTTGAAAAATATAAAAAAAGTTAGCTTCTATATGTATTAGAAGTCCTTATACCAAAAAATTCACCTTATTTATTGGATGACCCTCATACATTGTCAATAATGTCTGATGATAGTATAGCAAAAGTAACATGTTGGTTTATTCCATTATTTGTACTTTAATGAATTTGTCACATGTTACACCACATTAAAAAGACCATGTGTCACATAATACCACATGGGGTGTTGGGGTGTAGTGAAAAATATCCGTCTTGAGAGTTGTGATCAGACTAACTACATTTTGCTTCTGCTATGTTTCTGTCTTCAGATAATGCACCATAAAACTTTGAGGGATGCCTACAGTGGTTCTTAAACATTGAGATGCACCTCATAGATGTGGCAGAAGAGAATAGCAGGTGAGGTAGAATGATTGATAGACAATGACAATCATAGATTTAGAAACAGTTTTAAAAATTTCATGTGCTAAAAATAAAAAAATTTTTGTGGATCACTTGTAATTTCCTGTACAAATCCCAGTAAAAATAGTTATAAATATTTATTGACCAATTTTATCATTGTGATATTTTTGCCTTATATCAAGTATTAAGAATATAGTAACTAGAGTCCGCAAATTGGAGGAGAGAGTTATCAATAAAAATGTTTTGACTTTGAATCTGCATTTATCTCACTTTAATCCTCTTTCTGCTTTTTTATTTTTAAATAAACTTGTTATCACATAAAATTTTGTGAGGAGAGAGTAAATTTCTATTCCAAAAATGCAACCTAAAGAAAAAAAAGTTTGAGAACCACTGCTGGCAATTTCAACCCTGTGACAGTCAAGAAAGATTGTCAGTTAAACAGTGATATCAATGCAACCCTGATTGCAATTTTTGGCCTCAGCTTATAGTTGCATGCATGGGCATCCCAAATTAAAAATACCACATGTCATATCATGCAACAATGTGAACATGTAAATAAGTACTTTTATTAAGTACCTAGAAAATTTTGTCAGCTGTAACTAATTCATTCCTACTATAATAACCTTAAAGAATTTACATATAAATATTATACAAAAAACACCAAAATATAATCTATAAGATCTTAAGATTTAACTTTCTCCCTAATCTCTTTCACATCTTCATGACAGTGAATTTTATCACAGATAAAGAAGAGACTCGAAGCAACAGAAATGTGTTTTTACAAAAGAATGCAGAGAATACCATGAGCTGGACATAAAGACAATGCCAAAATTTTGGAGAAAATGGAAACAAAAAAGACATTCATACATAGCATTAGAAAGAATCAGTTAAACATTTTAAGGGCATATAATGAGGAAAGAATGCTTAGAAAATTTAACACTCATAGGATATATTAAAGGCAACAGGAACAGAGAAAACCAATGTGTGACCTTCTTAACCAGCTTGTGTAAATGGTTGGCAAACTTTACTAAGGGCTACAAAAGACTGAAAATTGTGGTAAGCCATGGTTTAATGACAAAATTTAAAAGTTAAACATGTTACATTTATAAATGTTTCATAATGTTTTGCCTGTATAAATACAAAATAAATTAAGTTACAGTCAAAATATGACAACAAAATAACATTGGAAACATAACACCTTTGAGAATGGCCAGTGAAGTGGTTGAAAGTGCTTGGAAAAATAATAATCATGGAACATTTATTACATTCCTTATCTCCAGCTAAAAGGAAACATGTTTGAATACGAGGAAAAGTAAATAAAAAATTAATAAATCTTTCTTGTCAGTCGTTTTCAACAAAACATGCTTAAAAAAAAGGTTGCTGATCAAATATACATATTTTTTTTAGGTTCTAACATATATATATAAATATTTTTTTTTTGGTGCTAATTAGTTAAGACTGAAACACAATGACTCTTGTGTTGCAGTAAACTATGTTTTTATTTTAAACTTATAATAAAAATATTATTATTATTATATATATATATATATATAATAAAATAAAATCTATCCATATCAATTCAATGGTTTTGTAAAGCAAGATTCAAGTGTAAGCTTTGAGAGAAGAAAAATAGATTATATTATTGAGAAAAGAGGATTGAATTCGAAACAACATTCGTAAAGATGAATAAATTTGCACAAGAAAAATTATCATGCAAGGATTTTGTTGCTTATGTTTTACTGTAAAATTGCTGAAGTTCTATAAAGCTTGCAAACCACATGCAGTTATTAGTTATAGTGAATTAGAAGCATGCAATAATGAATTGGCAATTGTACCCTTCATGACTCAGACAAAAAAGCTTACTAGATATTATTTTTCCATAGAGAGCAGATGCAAGACAAAGGGAAGATAAATTCTCTTCGAACAGAAAAATTGTTTTGAGTTTGAGTTTTGTTTAATGGCATATCAACCTCTGTAGGTTATTTAATGCCAAAAATGTGGGGTTTTAAGGTATTTTTTAACGTTCAGTTATAGTGAGAAGGTTGATTTAGTCAAATTTTAATGATTTTTTTTGTTTTTATTCTTTTTTATTTTAGAAAACTGAAAATGTCTTCCAGTTTTGTATTACAAAATGTTTTGCTGAGAATAATTTTTTTCCTTTAAAAATATGTTATGGTAATAATTTTTTCTTTAAAAATGTATTGTTGGTAATATTTTTCCTTCAAAAATGTATATTTTTCTATAAATGTCTAGTTTTATGTATATATTTCTATAAAAGTGTATTACAAAGCAAATATTCTGGATAGAAACATTTTAAAATAATTGGTAAGAAATTCTTAAAATAGAACAAATTCATCAAGTTACAAATTAAAGATGATTAAAAGAAAGTTAATAATATCAATGTAAGGTCAATAAGTATAAATCCATCATTTTTGTTTTACGGGAAAAGAGTTTAAATATTTGTAGTGTTGCAGCTCAGGCCAGATTCTAGGTTCAATCTCAGGGTACAGCTTCTTCCCCTCAAATGCTGCAGCTTAAAAATATAACATTTGGTCAGATCATTACCCATGAAATAAAACTGTGAGATGATTTTAGCAGTAGGCAAATTTTATTCTGGTTGTAACCTTTTGTTGAAGGCGAGCAAGGAATAGCTGAGGTTAGTTGAGGAGGTGAACTATCTAACAGGTGTAGCTTCCTTTCATGTAACGAGCAAATGGTTTCTTGTCTTCTTCTAAACACTCTACGTGTGTATCTCTCTCTCTATAGGGACCACTGTTTCATAGAGAACATCGTCGTTTTGTCAGCTTTATCTAAAAAAGTAATTCATCAAGGTCTAGCTTCATTTAGTGACCCTATTTATCAGGATCATTAGATCTGGTTCTTGGAAGGTCCACTTCATGAGGCAAAATAAACTTATTTATGTGCCATGTCGAATATGACTCTCTACAACTTCCTGATCTTTGTAACTCTTAATAAATATTGTCATTCTGTTATTTTGCATTCATTTGTTCCACCATCCATTTACTCAAGCTCCCTAAATATGTTATGTGTTGTTTTTCTTCACTTTGCCCTGTGAGTATCAGATTTTCCAAGCCCTCTTATGTGCCCAAGTTGCTTCAACTGTCTCTTCCTGATGTGCAAATTTGAATATTATGTTACAGAGTAATGTAGCATTGCAGCTCAAACCAGACAAGATTAATTTTCAGGGTACAGCTTTTTCCAGTTGAACACTTATGGCTTAAAAAAGTAGCTCTGGCCAGTGTTAACAAAATAAAGCCATGAGCTGATGGTAGCAGTAAGAAAATATTATTTATGTTTTGCTTTTATTAAAGCTTCATCTCAGAATGAAATTCAAAAACTTTTTTTCCATATCTCATTTTTTGATGAAGCTTTAATAAAAGCAAAATATGTCACATTTATAAATATATATATAAATATATATATTAAAACATGTTTCATAGAATAATATAGATTGTGTCCACATATTTTTATACTAGGTACCTCCACTGAAAAAAATCATAGTATGAAGAAAAATGTCCCCAAACTTGATAAAAACAAACTTTTTTCCATTAAAATGTTTATGGTATTATTTAGAGGAAATATCAAAGTAATTTTTTATTATTTAAAAAAAGTTTTTAATCCTGTTTAACATGTTCAAATTTGTGGTAAAAATTTTGTTTTGATTTTCATTAGCAGGTAATCAAATCATTACCAGAGTTTACAATGGATAGTGTAATATTATGTAACTCAGTTTTTTTCCAGTGAAAAATTCATTAATTTGAAAATTCTTGCAAAAATCAAATAATTGTCAGATTTTGATGGAACTTTCAGGACTTATTCACAAATTAATAAACTGATTTTTTAAATATTTAAAAAAAAATATCAGTAAAAATATTTCTTTTTACATCTGTTATTCCCACTCCCCATAAATTCATGAAATTTCAATAAATTAAATTTTGTAAGCAAAATTGGCTTTATGAGTTAAATACAGGAATCATTGGGGAATGTAAATCATCTTTTATTTTTTTCAACCATTTTGCCCCTTTTTCTAAAAATCTACTTCCAATAGTAAAATAAAAAAAGCAATAAAATTATGACATTATTTCATTTGATAAGCTTTTAATTGCTTGAATAAATAATACAGATTAAGGTCATTATAGTCTAAAAAAAATGTTTTTTTGATTAATAATGGAATTTTAAAAGAATTGTTTTCATTTTTTAATTATAATAGTTTATAAAATTTCCAAAATCTTTTTTGAATACTTCAAAGACTTGTAAGCATTAGGTTATTAAGTAATTAAGTGAGGACGATATTTACTAATTGAAAATTGAAAAGTTTAACACAAATACAAGTCCAGTTATTTTAAAAATAATTAAAAAAATTCTGTGTATTTGAAGTTTTTTTTTTGTATGGTAAAAAAGGTCACATGTTTCATGGTTTTAAAAATGTTATGTGTTTTACGGTTTCTTTATCTTACAGGGAAAAAAAATAGAGAGTTATATAAATTCTGATCATCATAGACACTTAGCTTATATCGCATCTGACTGTCATCACATGTCAAATCATACAGGTGGGGTGGGAAGGTCAGAAAAATTGGCACTCCATGATTAAGAAATAGTTTTAGTCTAAATTTCATGCTATAAATAAGTAATACTTGCGTAAATCAGATTAATATAACTTTAAATTTGCTACTTTTCAAAAATAACATGTCACAGATATATATTTTATTTTTGCAAAATTTCTAAATGGGAATTAACTTTTGTTTATAAATGTGTTGATTGCTTAAAAATGGCTGAAAAAAATTTCTAAATTAAAAAAAAATCTCAAAATTTTAGACTCCAATAAATACAATTTCTGTTTGAAATACACCAGTGTGTTTTGCTTACTGGAAATAGTAAATTTAATCATTTAGCTTTCAATTAAAACTAAAATAAAAGTAGCAAGAAAACGTTTTTATTTTTAAAAATTCGATTTAAAAGTTAGTTATTGAAAATGAGTGGAGGTACCTAGACTGATCCTTTCCAGTTCTCTAATCATTTTCTTGATGTTAAAATAAAAATTATCATGAAAGTGAGTTGGGGTAAACCATCCAACAGTCATGTCTTCCTTTTTGCATTGTGGCGAGTGGACTCTTGTCATTTTCTGTCAGCCTGTCTGTTTACAGCTGGCAGTGACCACTGTGTTATAGATAACAGCATTCTTTGACTTGCTATCTTTGTCAAAAAAAAAAAAAGGTAATTTTTCAAGACCCTAGGGTCTTGTCACACTCAGTGACCTACTTTGTCCCAGTAGGTTGACATGGTTCTTCTGAGGCTCACTTCACTTAGTTGATAATTATCAAAGCAATAACAATTGAAACAATTTCTCTAACATCTTTCAGATGTTTTCATTTAACAAGATATCTGCTGAAACTAATATCACGACATTTTATTAGTTGCAGCTGTTGCTGCTTGCTTAATAGTTATTGAATGTAAAAAAAAAATAAAAAGCATAAAAAATTAAAGAAAGTTTAGTCTTAATTAATAATGACAGTGATTCAGAAAACAAGACTATAATATCTACAAATACTATAAGATGAAAACAAACAATATGGAGTAGAGTAAAAATTGGAGTAGATAGACTAAACTATTGCCCGGTTCACACTCTACCCACGTCTATTGAACAGGTGAAGAGGCTCATCCCTTGTTTTCTGTTTAGGATGTGGTTTCCGGTTTTTCTCTTTTCCAATCTTTTCACTCTTTATTTTATTTTATTTTATTTTTTTCAATTGGAGTAGATAGACTAAACTATCGGCCGGTTCACACTCTACCCACATCTATTGAACAGGTGAAGAGGCTCATCCCTTGTTTCCTGTTTAGGATGCAGTTTCCGGTTTTCTCTTTTCCAATCTCTTCACTCTTATGTAGCCCCCTGCGCATCAGTGGCGTGACCGCCTTGCTTGGGGTGATATGATTAAAAAAAAAAGAAGAAAAAAAAATTCTGTCATTAATTTTGAACAACGTTTGCTAGTTGAATTTTTTTCCCCTAATCTATAAGATGCTGTTTTATTCAGATTGGAACCAAAGGGTTGCAAGTTCAAATCTTGTTAGCAGCTGATTCAGTATTTGTGATCAACATTGCTTATGTAATGGTTGTAGAATATAAAAACTACCAAATGACTGTAAAAAAAATCTATAAAAATAACAATGAAAATTCACTACAAATTGATAATGAAGATATTTCAAAGAAATTCTGAGAACAATACTAAAATTTTAAATGACATATTTATCTATTTCTTATCTATGTTCATGAATGAAGGAATTTCAACCTAAGAATTGTAATAAAAGAAATACTAGTCAAAAATGAATACTACTATCAATAAAGCATATTTAAGTAAGCAGGACAGATGAGAAATAAAGAATAAGCCTCCAATAAAAAGCAAGAGTAATAAGATGAAAGAAATACTAGTCCAAAATGAATAATAATTGACAATGCTTCATCTAAGTAATGTGAATCCTATTAATACTACTAGTAATAAAGCATATTTAAGTAAGCAGGGCAGATGAGAAATAAAGAATAAGCCTCCAATAAAAATCAAGAGAAATAAGATGAAAGAAATACTAGTCCAAAATGAATAATAATTGACAATGCTTCATCTAAGAAATTTGAATCCTATTAATACTACTAGTAATAAAGCATATTTAAGTAAGCAGGGCAGATGAGAAATAAAGAATAAGCCTCCAATAAAAATCAAGAGAAATACGATGAAAGAAATACTAGTCCAAAATGAATAATAATTGACAATGCTTCATCTAAGAAATTTGAATCCTATTAATACTACTAGTAATAAAGCATATTTAAGTAAGCAGGGCAGATGAGAAATAAAGAATAAGCCTCCAATAAAAAGCAAGAGAAATAAGATGAAAGAAATACTAGTCCAAAATGAATAATAATTGACAATGCTTCATCTAAGAAATTTGAATCCTATTAATACTACTAGTAATAAAGCATATTTAAGTAAGCAGGGCAGATGAGAAATAAAGAATAAGCCTCCAATAAAAAGGAAGAGAAATAAGATGAAAGAAATACTAGTCCAAAATGAATAATAATTGACAATGCTTCATCTAAGAAATGTGAATCCTATTAATACTACTAGTAATAAAGCATATTTAAGTAAGCAGGGCAGATGAGAAATAAAGAATAAGCCTCCAGTAAAAAGCAAGAGAAATAAGAGTAATATCCTATATTGCTGGATGTGCATTGCGGTGCAGTGAATATCCACTCAGAATGATAAATTGGGGAGCTGATTTTTTATTTCAGTTGAATTTGTTGCATTCACTTATGCACAAATACCCTTGGGAAAGGTATTAATCTGTCTCTTCCCTCCAGTTATGGGTTACATAATAGGGCAGATTGGGTTCTATAGCCTTGGCTGGCAACCAGTCTACTGCATAAAGCAATGACAACCTACTGCAGGATAATCTTCTGCCCAGTCAGTCATGTCTCTTTCAAGACATGATCACCAAAATGTGTGTATCACATATGGCACTTAACTGACTGACTGATATCCTATATGTTTCAAATCATACAGTCCCTATTTCTTCCTTATTAGTCAAAGTAATTTCATCTATGACATTTGATTATATTTTGTTTCTATTTTCCTTAAAACTTCCTCATTGCACACATGTTCAGTTCATGGTATTCACAGCATCCTTCTGTAAAATGGCATCTCTATTGCCTCAAGTCTCTTCTTCATCTACAAGGAGATTGTTCAGCATTCACTGTCATTTAGAAGGATTGAAATCACATGACACTTCAGTTCTCTTTTTTTTTATTGTTTTTAACAAAATTTTCCAGTTCCTTAATATTTTGCTTAGCTTTTGGAAGGCATATTTTACTATTCCAATGCACCTACAAATTTCAGTGTCACATTTGCTGTCCTCTGCTAAAATGCTTCTCAAATACTTAGTGCCCCTGAACACCTATCATCCCTTTTGAAGAGCACAGCACACCTAGTTGGTTGCTGCAGCCCATGTTAAAAATTACAGTCCTAAAGAGATAAAAAATTAAAGTGCATCAGGGATTTAGAGAAAATGTTTTTTTGTTCCCCTCTGCAGTGGCCAGGTATTGAATTCGCAACTTTCTGAGTTAAGTTACTGGATTACAGCAAAGGTGAACCAAAATGTGGGGAGTTGAATCATCCTAACTCATTATAACTCAAACTAAGATATCCAGAGAAAGCATAGCATGTTGAACTAGAACAATCTAACCCTGTTCAAAATTTCAATGTATATCAACTGAAGACCAAAGTGAGCAATGGTCAAAATGCCATGAATATGACAATAAAGATGAGGACAACTGTTTGAACAATGTAAATAGTGTAAAAACCTAGACTATACAAACATGAAAAGGTGTACAGACACCTACCATAACAAAAACTGATGGTGCTCAATGTCTGCAACAGAAAGAAACCATAAATGAGAAACCAAATCAAGACAGAATTGTAATAAGATTCATTATAATTCTAAAACTTGCTTCGAATATTGAACTCATTCTTTTATTCCCTTCATGGTGCCTTAATATTTCGGCCCATCCATTCTACAAACTTCTTCAAAAGTATAATCTGCATGAGAAATTATTGTTAATTTTGAAAAGAATCATTGTCATTTCAAGTGTTGTTTGGAATACCAAGCTCATTCTCTTTCTTGCTGAAACAACATTTTGACCCACCTACTCTACAACATTTTGACCCACCTACTCTACAACATTCTGTAATATTGGGAAGAGTCATTATTATTCTGAGAATTACTAGTAATTAATTAAATGATAATTTCTCATCTAAGAAACAGCTAAAACATTGAGACTATAACAACCAAGATGAGGATATTAGTGTGAACAGATCAATGTATAATAATGATAATTCTTCATCTAAGAAACAACTGAAATGTCGGGACTATAACAACCAAGATAAGGATACTAGTCTGAATAGATCAATGTGTAATAATGATAATTCCTTATCTAAGGAAAAGCTGAAATGTTAGCACTATGACAACCAAGATAAGGTGACTAGTCAGAATAGCTCAATGTATAAAAATGAAAATTCCTCAAGTAAGAAACAATTGAAAGATTTAGGCAATAACAATCAAGATGAAGATACTAGTCTGAATAGATTAATGTATAATAATGATAAATCTTCATGTCAAGATTTTTCATTGCTTGAGTGTTTCTAACCATTTATCAAGCTTTTGCAGGTTATTTAAAGCCAGAAAATATTCTTTGATTGTAAGAATATTTTTGGAGATAATACTGATTTACTGATACAAGTTCTACTAATTAACCCATAGTTGTGGGGAGAAAAGGTGGATTCATATGTTTTCAAAAAGTATTTACACATAAGTGAATATGATGAACCTGACTCAATTTGGAACCCTGCTTTCAAATTTTTAATTCCAAGTTTTTATTTATTACACCATGTGCACATCCAAGCTTAAAACCTGGTATTTTCAAGTGGTCACCCATTTAGGTACTGATCAAGCTTGATATTGCTTAACTTTGTTGATCATGGGAGAATCAATGTTTCACTGTGGTATGGAAGTGAAAGTCCTCATCTCAGGAATTCCTGCAGAAACTACATCATGGTTGAATATTTAATCTAAATTTAATTTGGATTTTGCAGTTAATTTTCTGTGTTTTTGATACAATACAGAAAGAAAGTGTGCTGTGGTATTATTCAGCACAATATTCAGTGCTAAACAGATATACACAGAACAGTACAATAGTTACAATGAAAGACAAAACAGAATTTACAACACGGAGAGGAAGGGTTTAGATCACAATAGTCACCAAAGTAATCAGTCCAAATATTACTCAAATGACACTTAAATATTACAACTCAAATGCTGTTATACTTTACTTAAATAGACCCTTTCAGACCATTCTATCACTGAGAGTGCTGCAGAGGTGTCATCCACTCTACAACAGTTTTTTTGTAATTATTATAATCTTATGAATCACATAAAGAGACCCTTTCAGACCATTCTATCATTGAGATTGCTGCAGAGGTGTCACCCACTCTACAACAGTTTTTTTGGTAATTATTATAATCTTATGAATCACATTAGGAAAATCAATTCCACAACTGAAACTCAAAACATGTCCATAGATTAAATAAATGAAACCATTGCAAATATGAGAACAACCTGAAAAAAAAAGTCATTGTAAAAACAAGCAAGAGATTTAGCATCCAAGTGGCAATGGTAAGTGGTCATGAATGGTACATTGCAAGACATTTGAAAAATGCAAGATTCTTGTTAGATGTGAGAGAACAACAGAATTCTTTCTACCTTGGATTCTGAGCTGCTTTTTGAATCTTTTGACAGAATCTGCCAGTGAAAGAGAAAACATTAAACTCACAACATTATTGTCATTAGAACGGCCAAAGAAATAAAAAAAAACTATTAAAGACATGACCTTCATCTTTATAAGATGAAAAACAGAACAGAATAAAAAAAGAAGAAAAAATAGATTTAAAAGAAGAATAAAAAAGAAAAGAAAAAGCCTTTTATACAAAGAAAATTATTAAACTGCAAAGACCTTTTCTAGGTCTAGCAGGTCTATAATACCTGAAGGCAGTACACAGTCATATGCATTGTTATAAATATGCAAATAATTATGATAATGGCAATATTAGCTTTTTCTTGATATGGAAACTTGACATTCATTGAACATGTAGTCAGGGTTACTTTCGATTGAACTATATAGAGTTTATCTATTAAAACCAATTTTTCAGGAAAATAGGTTTTTCAAGTTTATTAGCTGTCACACATTCCAGTATTAACAATCGCTTCCTTCCATACTTTTTCTTTGATGTGGTATGGAAGACCAACATCTTCAATATATTTTTATTTTCTCTTTGTGTTACATATGCTATCCATTGCTGCTCTTGAAAATCTTCAAGTAATGTGGTTTCTGCTTTCTGGTATGGTTCTTTGTAAATGATGCTGCATTGCCAGTCAACAAGGTTCGGAGAAGGAGGATCCTCACTACAACTTACATGACTTATTCACTCAAAATGGTTGTATACATCTGACAGTTTAGATATTTCTGAATAGATGTGGTGACAGGTAAGATATCCATTTTAATGTCTTGATCTTGAGACTATTTGAGAAAATGATTTAGGGATTTTAGGTTAATGTTTTGATTTTGTAACAATTTAGAGAAACTACCCTTAGAACTTCCTATTCTATATTCAATTTCCTCAACTCACATACTAATTTTGTTATAAATGATCTATAGACCACAGTATTTGAAGTGTTTAGTTTTAACTAATTCCACAGCTTTAATTTTTATGATAGTTTCAGGGTAGATGCCAACGCTGCATTCATTCTAATTCCAGATCCTAGTTTCTGCTTGGACACGTTAAACTTTAGTTCTACTTCTTGGAATTCTTGGGAAAGAATGTTAAATTTTTGTATTCAAGAACATACTTGTAAAATCTGTTTTAATATTTATAATCATTTCATCCCAAGCAAGGCAGGACTGCTAAAAGCACACAATGGAGTACAGTGAAAGAAAAAAAAAATGACAGGGATATCAAAGAAAGGATAAGTCCAACAGCTTCTTTTCTTGTGCTTCCCACATGTGGAACTCCCTTCCACTAGTCTGCTTTCCCGCCAGCTACAATCTCCAGGTGTTTAAATGTAGGGTCAATAGACACCTCCTATCACTCTAACTCCCAATTATTCTCAGAACACTCTCATCTACCCAACTCTCATTCTCGGTATCCTTACCCACCTATCACCCACCCTCTGACATTTCCTATATTTAACCATTCTCGGTATCCCTACCCACCTATCACCCACCCTCTGACATTTCCTATATTTAACCATCTTTTCTCCACTCTATGTAGCCCCCTGTGCAGTAGTGGCAGTGACATGCCTTGCTCGGGGTGAAACGCTTAAAAAAAAAAAAAGAAAAAAGAAAAAAAGAGAGAAAGATGGATATCAAGGAGATAGAAGATAGCAATTGACATTGTATTCAAACTTTTGGAGATCATAGCTATCAGGAAAGTAAGTAAATGGAAGTGAGTTCCACAAATGGAAAATGCAAGAAAAGAAACTGTTAGAATATAAGAAGTGGTTGCATTTAACTATTATGATGATAAAAGGTTGGGACCTAGATGCCAATCTAGTAGCACACAAAAATTCATGTGATCAGGGCACCAGAGAAAGAATTTTGTCAAAACAGTAGCCATGAAAATTCTTGTAAAAAAAGATAGAGAGAAGCCACATCATGTTGGGGAGGAAGTATTGGAAGATGAGCTGCCAAGTCAGGATCGATCACATTGCAGATACTTTGGGTTTTGTCAAAAATCCCAAAATGAACAGCAGGAGCACCTGACCAGATATGGCAACAGTATTCAATGCATGGATGAATGGTAGATTTATAAGTATGCAAAATGGATTCCGACAAGAAAAATTTTCTGGCCTGATACAATGACCCAACATTCCTAGCAGTAGATGCAGCTAGAGATTCAATGTAGTTCTTCTATTTGAGGTTGGCTGAGAGAGTGAGTCCAAGGAGGAACAGTGTGCTGCTCTCTAGGAGGCTAGCATCATCCATTCTGGACACTTCTTCATGCACTGTTTCCTCTATAGTTCACAGACTTAAAGAATTTAAGTGCAATACTAGATTGGCAACTAGGTCACTCATACAGTTTGAATGGTTAGATGTAGCCATAACTTCTATGCTAAGAGCTTTTTTTCTTAACCTTCTTGCTTGTATTAAGAAGTAAGAAGCTCTTCCAGCTTCAATCATTATTTCTTGTCTTCTTAATTCCTGTTCTTTTATTATTCTCTACTTATTTTATTTTCTTATATTCTCTAATGCTGTGTGAACTTTTGCATCTCGGTGGCTTTATTGCTTTGCTTGAGGTGAAATTATTTGAAAAAATACTTTATCTACATAGACAATGTACACAATGTGATAGGTAAATTGTCGTCATTTTATATTTTTAATTTCATGCATCCACATTATTTGTTTTTGAGTTTGTCAACTGCACAGTATAGTAGGGCCTGTTGGGCACTGTCTACAAGAAAAAGAGCACAGGTGACACCATTCATTTTTTGGAAATTTGGTTGGTTGGTTGGTTGGTTGGTTCATTTAACCAGCATATCAACCTTCATTAGGTCATTTAATGCTGAAAACTATTTTGATTTGTTTTATTTAGTTTATTTGTTTTATTGTTTTTGTTTGTTTATATTTTTTTTTTTGGAGGATTGTTTGGGTAACGTTTTTCATTCAAAAAAGTTTTGTTGGTAACGTTTTTCATTAAAAAAGTTTCATTGGTAACATTTTTCATTCAAAAAAGTTTCATTGGTAACGTTTTTCATTCAAAAAAGTTTCGTTGGTAACATTTTTCATTCAAAAAAGTTTTGTTGAATACTTTTATAGCATTTTGACTCCAATTCGAGGGTCAACTATTTACCCATAGCTGGGACCCTAGCAGGTGCTACCACTCCGGGTCAGGGTGGATCTGGGAACAACAGCAATTAAGAGGTGGTTTCATGCTGCTGCTGGATGCAGTTTACAGTCATACCCAGGACCTGGAAATTTGGAAACGATATGCTGTACTGCTTGGAATTCATGTTGGAAGCTCTAATACAGGGTGGGGCAGAGCAACTTGTTTATTTGGAATAACAAATAAAACAAAAGTAATGCAGATATACACGTAAGTCTTTAAACAGCATCAATTACAAGATTTAAATTTTATGTTTTACAAGTTTTAAAGATCACATCAGTCAGATGGCGTCCATTCTGCTCAATACACTGGGTTAATCGTAATCTGAAGTTTCGGTCAACTCTTTCCAGCATATCGGTGGATATGTTGGCGACAGCTTGACGAATGTTGTTCTTCAGGCGAGCCAGTACATTAGGACGATCGTTGTAAACAATTGACTTCAGGTAGCCCCATAGAAAATAGTCACAGGGTGATAAATCAGGGCACCGTGCTGGCTAATATAGATTGTCCCTCAAAGAGATGAGGTGTCCTGGAAAGTTCTGCTGCAAAACTGTTATTGACACGAGCGCTGTGTGTGCTGTGGCACTGTCCTGCTGGAACAAACTTTAAATCCCACACTCTCGAGTAAGCCCCTCCCTACTATCCTCGAAGCAACCATCGCTTCAGGGTACCAAATTCAAATAAGCAGTTGCTCTGCCCCACCCTGTACAAACATTTCAGAGTATTTGCGTGCTTATCTAAGGACAGTGCAGAGAAATCAGAAAGAGTTGGATGAGTCTAATGGTGATTACAAAGGATTTTGGAGTGATCACTAGTGATGGTAATGTTACGACTCTATTCATCATCTTACAGCAGGGCCTCAGACTCAACACAGAGACTTACATCAAGTGTCTTGAGGAGGTAGTGCTGCCATGGGTCAAGAGGATGGTTGCTGGAAGACCTGATGTCTGGCAGCCGGATTCTGCACCATGCTACACAAACAGGAAAATCCTGTCATGGCTGTCAGACAATTTTTGCAACCACATCATCCCTTACATATGGCCACTTAAATCCTCAGACTTCAACCCCCTTGATTATTATGAGTGGGGCACTGTTGAACATGAGACCAACATAACACCTTGCAAGACTAAAGATGAACTAACTGAAAAAAGAGATGGATTCATACCTTTCCCAAGTGAAATATAATGAACCCAACTAGAATTTGAATTCAGCTTCCTGTTTTATCATTCTGAGCTGTTTTCAGGTGAAAAAAAATTTCTGTACACCCACCAGCTATAAACAAGAACCCTGTAAGCTATGTCTGCAAAAATTGGCACCGGAAGAGTGGATACATTTTTTTTTTTTTCCACTGAGACGTTACTCAGTACTTGTTTTCACAGCTACTCCATCAACATTTAGTCTATGTCAGTGAATATTGGGGTATGAATTTTTTTTTTTTTTTTTTGCCAGGATGAATTTTTAGTGTTGCAGCTCAAAACAGACACCAGATTCATTCTCAAGGTGTGGTTTCTTCTAGTTGAACATTTGCAGCTTATTACATGGAAAATAACCTTTTGGCTAGATCATTACTCACAAAATAAAAACATTAGACAAAATTGTAGCCATTTTGTTACAACTGTCATACAGAATGCTCCCCTAAAAAAACAAAAACAGAAGCTATAAATATTGTAATAAATTTTAGATAGATCCAGTTATTTTCAAGAAATTTAGTGGATTTACACTTCAGTCTGTGTACAATCATTCCTCAAAGTTTTAGTTAAACTGGTCGCTTTACATAAAAGTCTTGATCTTTCCAAAATATGCTCCAATTGTGTTTTGTGACATTAGAGGTAAACTTGCAAATGTCATGCAATATTTTTGCTGTGATTGCTGCCTTCTGTTCACCAATCATTTGAAGGTTGTTCTAATACACATTATCTTTGAGATACCTCCACAAATAAAAATCTGGGAGGGGTTCAACTCTGGTGAGTGTAGTGTCATTCAAAGTCACATTTCCTGCTGATCAGTCTCTCCTAAAATCATTCTCTCAGCCAGGCTAGATATTGGGGATGTAACTTGTCAAATAACTTGTCTTCTATGTAACTTGTCAAATAACTTGTCTTCTAACATGGCTGCCTTCTTTTTGTCCCCTTGAAGTAATCTACTTCATTCACAGGAGAGTATCTAATTCAGCAGATGGATTAGTCCACTATACTATAATGGACCTGCTCAACACATTTGCATGAGTGGATTCTATTCACTTATATATATCTCTCCATTAAACACTCGATAGATTTTCCTTTCATATGGAGTGAATACACCAATCTACTTGTGTGTCAAATCACTTGCTATTAACCAATATCCAACAGGGGAGGAGTGGCCCCATCTTGCTGGAACTACTGTTTATCCCAATGTTTATCCCAATGTGTTATCCCAGTGATTAACAATTTTATCAAAAATTTTTAGGTTCTGTTTTTTTTACTATCCTGTATAATAGCCAGTTGCAGATGAGCGAAGGAGAGTATAATGAGGTGAGGAGACCAACCATACAACTGCTGAGTGCCTTCTTTTTCACATGACAGGTGAACAGTTCACTAATGTTTAGCCTGCTAGAGACCACTGTTTTATCAAGGACAAGCATACTTTGTCCCATCAGCTTTCATCTAAAGGAGTCATTCTTTAAGTTTGCTTCACTTAGCTGACGTTCTTTGTTATGATCAGAATTGTCAAAACAATTTTTGAAATATCCTTCAGATATTTCCTTAACCAGCTATCAGCTGGCAACTGACATCACTATAAATTCAAAGTTACATGTCTACATTCTGTGAGGTTTATCAGATGCCATTTTACCAGACTACTACCTGTAAGAAGAAAAAAACAAATCATAGCAGGATGGTTCAACTGGGATTACCATATATCTAAGCATTCACCTTTGACATTATGACAATTAAACAGGAATAATTAATTTTTGGGAGACCCTTGTATTTTAGATTTTAAAAATAAAAAAGTATTAGCTTTGTCAACTCGACATTACTTAAATTATAAAAATAATTATAAATGGAATGCTGAAAAGGTTTTTGTGCCAATAAACCCTTACAAAAAGACAAAAAAAAAACAAAAAAAATGGGTGATATGCTCATTTGGTCAGATTTTGGGAACTGAATTGCATTGAAATACTTTTCAGCATCACTTTATATGTTCATGAGCATATAACGAAGCTTTAGTGACAGCATTTGTCAGAGAAAGGAGAAATTAAAATCTTGGTAAAAAATGTCACAAAGTTAAATTAGCAAAATAAAAGGAAGTTATCAATTTAGAAGATAAAATTGGTTTCAAGATAGATTCTGAGGTTTTATCTTGGGAAAAAAATCACTGAAGAGAAAAGATATTGCAATTCAAGTGGGAAAAATAGGTAAGGAAGATAATCATGTTTATTTTTAATTATTTCACTGCAAGTAAATTGATAGATCCACAGAGGTGTTGATGAGAGGAAAAAAAAACAAAAAAAAAAAGTTATTGGGGTGAACAGTATTCAAAAAGACAGATGACGACAACTAGAATTGCATTTAAGTTTTTGAAGATTGTAGATAGATTGGCATGGCCAAAACACATTTCAAAAGCTAACCAGAGTACTGAGAGACAGGAAAATCTCTTTGGAAACAAAGAACTGAGTGCTGGACTGCTATGTGATATCTGTCCTTCTGTATGGTAACCAATCTTGGATGATCTCATCAAGGATGAAGGCAAGGCTTGAGGCAGCAGAAATATGGTTTTACAGAAGGATGCTGAGGATACCATCGACTGAGCATGTGAGCAATGATGAAGTGTTAGAGAGGATTCAAATGAGAAGAAAACTCATACTTAACATCAGGAAGAGATATATGATGTTCCTGGAACATGTAATAAGAAAAGAGGGCCTGGAGAATTTAATACTCACAAGATGGATAGAGAAACAGGGAAAAGCAGCTTGAGATACTCGATAGGCCTGAGCAAATGGGTGGCAGAGTGGGGTTTGGGAGAGATACCAAGAGGAAAAATATTGAGAGTGACAAGAGACAGGGCCAAGTGGAAGTCTACAATCGCCTACGTCCTGAAGGGACACAGTACATGAAGAAGATGAATAGATGGCAGGATGGGGTTTGGGAGAGATACGAAGAAAAAGAATGTTGAGAGCGATGAGAGACAGTCCAAGTGGAAGTCCATGATTGCCTACGTCCTGAAGGGACACAGCACAAAGAAAAGGTTGAGAGGTGTGGTGAGTATAAAATAAAAATAGCTTTCTTTACTTCACTGTTTGTAAATTCATGAGCCAGTGTGAAAATCTATTCTTGACCATTAAAAAAAAAGATTGCCTCCATGCTGAGAAAAAAATCAAGGCAAAATTTGTGAGCAAATGTGAAAATATTTAACTAATGAAAGGTGAGTGATTTGCAGAAAACCAATAAAATTTTCAATGACCCATGTCATGTTTATTCCTCTCCAAAAATGAGTTTGTGTTGGGAGCTGACCATGTGGTTGACTTGGCTACATATATCACATTTTTTGGTCGGTCAGCACAGAGAAGGAGAAGAAAGCATAGGGCGCTCAACCCAGTGTAATGTAACAGAACTGGCGACTGCCAATCAAGCACGACTGTCCCAGCCACCCATATTCACACCTTCTCATTTTCTCTCCCGTGCTGCTTTCTTTATTTCTCTTTTTACCTTTTCACCTACTAGTCGTCCATAACAAAGAGAGGAATAAAACATTACTACTATTTTGTTGATACACTCAGTGAAAACATGGACTTAACCTTTTTCTGTACAAGTCACTTTCTCACCGGCACAATGTGGCTTCCCTGTGTCTCTTCTACAAATACTTTCACGGCTTCTACTCCGAGGAACTCAGCTCACTGGTGACCCCTATATATAAATTTACTTCAGCCACAAGATTAGCAACTAGGTCCCACCCTTTTACTGTAAAACCAATAAATTTTAAATGCAAATTCTACTCCAGCAGCTTCTTTTCTCGCACTTCTCGCCTGTGGAATTCCCTTCCATTTACTTGCTTTCCAAACAGCTACAATCTCCAAGAATTTAAATGTAAAGTCAATAGTCATCTCCTATATCAGTAACCAGTATCCTCTCTCTCATGCTCCTTCTCTGTTCATACCACTCTCATCAGTATTCTCATCCTTCTCTTACCCACTTCCTGACATCCCCAATAATCTGTCACTCTCTTTCTTAACTTTCCTCCTATGTAACCCCCGGCAAAACCATTGCAGTAAAATGCCTTGCTTGGGGCAATATGATTATAAAAAAAAAAAAAAGTCAAATTTCACATTTTGCTGAAATTGAAAAACTTTAATTCTTTAAAGTATTCACTACACTTTCTCTTAGAACATTTTACAGTTAATAACTTTATACCTACAGTTTGATGTTTGATAAATAAATTTTTATTTAATTATTTAATATCGTTTATATTCTTTCAACATTCTGGTCAGGAGTAAATTGTAGGGAGTTTGATTATATTTGGCGTGAGGCTAGTTTAATAAACATGCTTGAGCTCCCTACCTCAGAGGAAGGCCTGAAGTGAGTTCTAAAGGTAAGAAGTGAGAGTGAAGAATCTATCAGAATAGAATTTACAATTACATGTAGCAATTACATCCATAAATGATAAAGTCTAACTGCCAATCTAGTATTACACTTAAATGAGTTTAAGTCAAAATATCAAAGAAGAAAGCTCATCAGAAAAATTACCGATTATGCAAATAGAATTATAAAAAAAGGTACGAAGAAGAAGGTGGAAAAGTGATTGAAACTGATATGCCAGGTCAGGACCAATAAAATTGCAGACTTCTTTTGCCTTCTTACAATTTTCCACTGACATGAAGTGGAGTGATTTTATTGAATCATTTGCTAGGTCTACTATTAAAAATGTTGGTTCACTGTTTCACACCAGTTAATTTTTCTTTTTAGAATCCATCTTGCACATTTATACATCTACCATTCACCCATGCATTGAAGGCTGCAGCCATGGTGCTCCTGCTATACATCTCAAGATACTTAACAAAACTCAAAGAAGGGTTTCAATAATGTAATCAATGATGAGCTGGTATCTCGATTTCAGTCAGATTCTCAATTGACATGACATGGCTTCTCCCTACATTTTCTACAAATATTTTAATGAGTATTGTTCTGATGAGCTTTTCTTCTTAGTACCTCAAATGCATAAATTTATGCATGCTACTAGATTGGCAATTAGGTCCCACTGTTTCACTGTCGAACTAGCTAGACACAACTGTCTGTTCTATTCTAAAAGCTTCCTTTCTTACACTCCTTACCTGTGGAACTTCTTTCTTGCTTTTCTGCTGTTATGTTTTATAGTTATTGAACAATAACTAAGTCAATAATGTTGAAGAAAGGATAAGAGAAGGATGAGAATAAAGGAGATAAAAAATGGCAATTGACATTGCATTTTGTAGCTATCAGGGAAACAAGTGAATGAAAAAGAGTTCTAGAGGTGGGAAGTGTGAGAAAAGAATCTATTAGAGTAGAAGAGGAGGTTACATTTAACTATTTCAATGGTAAAAGGGTGGGACCTAGATGCCATCTAGTAACACAATCATGTGGTTGAAGCACCAGGAAAAGAAGCTCATCAGAGTAGATGCCATGAAAATATTTGTAGAAAAGACAGAGGTATCATCTGCATATCTCATGCCATCAAGGTTTTTTCCATTGATAATAAACCCTTGTAGGTTTTATAGTTGTCTTAGGACTGTCTTGCTTCTTTTTTTATGTGCCATGTCCTTTCAGGATGTAGGTGATCATGGCTTTCCACGTCTCCCTATCCCTGGTGGCTCTTAGCACGCCTTCTCCTGTTACACCATGCAACCCTCGTGCCATCATCCACCTGATTAGGTCCTTCAAATATGTTATCTGCTGCTTTCCCCTGTCTCTTTTTCCCTCTATCTGGCCTGTTAGTATTAGATTCTCCAAGCCCTTCTTCCTCATTGCATTTCCCAGGAACTTCAGCTGTATCTTCCTGATGCCCAAAATTAATTTCCTTTTTGTTTCCATCATCAGAGAAAAATATTTTTTCTCCAATAAGATTTTTCGAATATTCAGTGTGGTAAATGAAAATAAATAAATATACTGTTTAAGAAATAAATAGAGTATCTACTCATATAGGAGTATCCATTAAAAATAGCTTTTATGTAATAATATTTGTTGGATTAACAAATAAAAAAAAAACAACTCTTTCTTTAGAAATAAATGAAGCATCTACTCAGATATGAGTATCTATTAAAAATAGCTTTTATGTAATAATACCTGTTGGATTAACAAATAAAAAAATCCCTTTCTTTAGAAATTCCTTTGTTAGGATATGAAACTGAGCAGATATGCCTATTTTGAAAGCCAAGAGAAAAGTCTATGTTTAAAGACACTTTGCTTGACCATCACTAAAAGGTCCAAATCATGTCAGATTTAATGAGTTTCCCATAGGGGAATGCTGATTCATATCCTGCTGGAGAGTGCATATTTTTCTCTAATAAAATTTTTTTGAATATTCAGGCTGGTCAATGTAAATAAATAAATAAAATATTTAACATAAAGATACAAAACGACATTATCTAATTGTTTTTGGTATTTCTGGGATAAAGTGTCATCATTGTTTACAGTGAAACTAATGTCCTCATCTTTGTTGTTATCATCTATATTCATCTTGTCTGGTTTTCTGCATGTTCACATGTCAAGAGTGCACTCATGATGACTGAGAAAAATCTGTTATTATATAGCTCTCTCAGTACCTGACCTAAACTGATTATTGGCTAATACCTGTCTGGTATCATTTATCTACAAATTTTGTCAGTATCACTTCCTCTAAAGAAAATGTCTTCTCTCAACAGCTAATTTTGGCAGGGAATGTAACTCCTGGTGCTTACAGCTCCACAAGCAAACAATTCTGAGTCTTCTTGGGTTAACTAGATTCTCTGTTACATTTAGCTATTTCAATTTTCATTAGCCTTATTATTCCTGTAAAAGGGACTGTCTAATTTAATTTGGGATTTTTAACAGACAATGAACAGAAAATAAGAGAAAACTAATTAAAAAATAGAAAAAATATTTTTGATTCTTAAAGTGGTATCAAATTGACTCAAAACATTTTCTCTTTTAAGGTGGTAAACTCCAAGAATGGTTCTTCCAACTAAGAAAAAGTTGGTGTTATATAGCTCTCTTAGTCCCAGGCCCATGCTAACTATTGGCTAATATTTGCCTAGTATTGTTCGTATGCAAATTTTTTCAGCTTCACCTACTGTATGTAGAATGTCCTTTCTCAACAGCAAATGGTAGAAGAGGATGTAACTCCCTGATGCTTACTGTACCACATGCAACCAACACTGGTTTTCTTGTTGGACCGATCCCATTCTTCATTACTGTTCTGCTCTTTAATGTTTTTTCAAAGGATTAAAAACCAGTTAGTAAATTTGGTCAAATGATACTTGAGAGTTCAATTCATAGGTGGGTAGCATGGATATACCTTGTGTAAACAGCACAGACAATAACACAATAATACTAAAAAAACAATTTACCAAAATGAGATGTCTTAAACATGTATGTATGTATGTATGTATGTAAGCCACATTCATTCTGATTGGATTGAACTGGCTTCCTCCCTGATGGAGAAAGTCTCATTGGGATCTGTTTAAGGGCAGAGTCCCAAGTTCTACCCTGTTATTTAACCCATAACTGGAGAGAACTGATGGATTAATACCTTTCCCAAGGGTACCAGTTCGCTAGTAAATGCAGGGTATTCAACTAGAATTCTAACTAGGCTCACCCATTTCTCTTTCCGAGCTGATATCCACTGCACCACAACACACATAAGTCGATAACACTTACAGCACCTGGTATTCCCAAGCGGTCACCCATATAAGTACTGACCAGGCTCAACGTTGCTTAACTTTGGTGATTGAATGGGAACTGGTGTATTCAACGTGATATGACTGTAAGCTGTCTTAAACATAGACAGAAGGATAAGAAAAATCTACACGCAAAAACTGGATGATGGTTTCAGTTAAAATTCCATAAAGTTTACCTGAACTGAGACCTACCAATAATGGGTTAGTAGCCATCATTGAATATATATACCAGTCTCTTGGCTCTTTCTTACTATATACCAGCAAAACATGGAGTGTCTACAGTGGCCATACCAGATAGCTGAACACTTCACATGTGATGTCTGAGAGTGTTGCTCGGCATCAAATGGCAGAACAAAGTTCTGAATATGGAGGTACTTGAGCAATCCCAGATGAAGAGCATCCACTCCACACTCTTGTGCTTCCAGCCTTGATGGGCTGGCCATGTATACAACCACCTCTTAAAGCATCTCTTCCAAGGGGAGCTCAAGGAAGAGAAGCGATCACATGGTGACATGTCTCCTTGAAATGCTATGGCATCCTCCCTACCTTCTGGGGGAAAAAGCTGCACAAGACTGCCATGCCTGGTGCATCTCAGTCAAAACAAGCATAGCAGACTCAGAAGCATGATGCATCAAAGAACTGCAATAAAAGCAATAATGTTGGAAGGACAAATCAAGCTCTTATTCCCAGCCAGACATTTTATGCCCATACTGCAGCTGAAAATTCAGAGTTAAGATTACCCAGATTAGTCATCTCTGCAACCATAATACCTAGTAGTAATTTGTCAATAAAAATGGTCATGTTCACTTGCATCACATCAACATATTAGGCTCTTGATAAGAACGGCAAAGCTTCAGCTGTTGCTTTAGTTATTTCAAAAGCATTTTACTGAATTTGGCATGTTGGCCTTCTGCACAAGCTCCAGGGCTATGGTATTTCTGGATGATTGCTTGATTTACTCAAATCATTTCTATTAAATCATGTAATGAAGATCCTTTTGAATGGGCAAGCTTCCAGATCCTTTCACATAAATGAAGGCATCCCTCAAGGATCTATCTTAGATCCAATGCTGTTTTTGATCTTCATAAATCTTCCTGATGTCATCAGTTTCCAAGTAGGCATCTATACAGATGACACCACCATTTACTTCATT